>QJPP01001312.1:0-21576 GCA_003996215.1 Jaltomata sinuosa | reverse complement strand
TGATACTGAGTTTTAGTAGGGGGTCTGGGACCTCCATGGACCTTGCCATTCGGGCCAGGGGCTACGGGCTGCGTGTGCCGGAGGAGGGGTATACGGTGGAGTAGAGGTATACGGGCAGTGTCCTTCCATTGAACCTACCTGTTGGGCCGGATCGGCGCCGGAGGAGGTACATACAGAGATACCATTTACTGAGATCTTCATGCATCATATCATTCATTGTTTGAGGCTCCACCCTTGTTTGTTGTTGGTTGATTGTACGCTCCGGTAGTATGGGATGCCGGAGGGTTTGTTTTCACTTGTTTGTGTTCCTCGGTTGTATGGGCGGCCGGGGGACTGTAGGTAGACTTTTGCTATTTACTTACAGAATTGTTCTCTATTATGGATAAGTATGAGATTGGTTACTGCTAGACTGTTAGTTTCTGGATTTGAGATTGATATGATTAGTCGAGTTTGATTCATGTCTCTGAGAATGTCTATCATTACTCTTTCTCTCTTCTTCTTACACTTGAGGTTACCGGTATACCGTCCATTTCGTAAACTTAATTTGTATACACTGTTATTGCAAGGACCCAGGTGCGTTGTTTCTTACTTTCACCTGTGCCTATGGTGTGTATATTCTGCTTACTAGCCTCACATGTGGTTCTGTTGATTTCCCTCTGGGCTAGTTCCTGTGTACCTTTAGTTGATTTCTGTGACTGCTTGCTTCTATTCTGTCTATTACTACGCTTTTATCTTATATGTGCCCAGTCGGCCTATGATACCTACTGGGTACCTTATGCTTCGCATTTGGTGCTCACCCCTACCCCCTGCATCTTTGGGTGCAGATCGTAGCGTGGACCATCGCCGTTAGATCACTGTGATTCGTGCTTGGAGATCTGTCGGGGACTACTTCAGACTGAGGGTGAGCTCTTGGCGATCGGAGCTTAGCTTTAGTTTATCTTTTGCTTCATGTACTCTATTACCATTCAGAGACATCTGTATATATAGTTTTGGTTTATTTGCACTCCATGTATGTAGTTTGGCTCTGTACTATGATACCAGGTCTTGGGGTTTAGTTTAGTTTCCGCATATGTATATATTTATATTCCTTTTATCTGTTCTCTTCGTCTTGTTCCCTTATTTGTTAGATAGTAGCCCATTGCTAACTGTTCTGGGCTACGGGGATTGGTTCACCTACCGGGGGTTGTAGGTGCCATCATGACCGAGAAATTGGGTCGTGACACATCCACCTCCTCTGCCTCAGGTTCAAATCCTTCTGAGTGAAAACATGTTGCAGACTACGATGATCAGTGAACACCTCACACTTGACACCATAGAGATAGTGTCTCCAAATTTTGAGTGCAAGGACCACCGCTGCCAACTCTAAATCGTGAGTCAGATAATTTCTCTCATGCACCTTCAACTGCCTAGAAGCATAGGCTATCACATTCCTATCCTGCATCAATACAACACCCAAACTAGAATGTGAAGTATCACAGTAAACGATAAAGTCTTTACCTTCAACTGGCAAGGACAAAATAGGAGCCAAGGTCAGAAGTGTCTTTAGCTTTTGGAAGCTCTTCTCGCACTTGTCGGACAACACAAATGGCACATCTTTCTGTGCCAGCCTTTTCAAGTGAGTAGCAATGGAGGAAAAATCCTTAATAAACCTCCGGTAATAACCTGCGAGCCCAACAAAACTCCTCACCTCAGTCACAGAGCTAGGCCGGGCCCAACTCTTGACCGCCTCTATCTTCTGGGGATCTTCCATCACCCCCTCTTCTGACACTACATGCCCCAAGAATGCTATCAAAGTCAACCAGAACTCACACTTGGTGAACTTCGCATAAAGATTTTGATGCCTCAAAATGTCCAACACTATACGGAGATATTTAGCATGCTCCTCCCTACTCTTGGAGTAGATCAAAATATCATCAATGAAAATGAAGACGAACGAATCCAAATAAGATTTGAACACCTTATTCATCAGACCCATGAATGATGTTGGTACATTGGTCAAACCAAACGACATCACTAAGAACTCGTAATGCCCGTACCGAGTCCAAAAAGCAGTCTTAGGAACATCCTCGGGCCTAATTTTTAACTGGTGATACCCTGACCTTAAGTCAATTTTCGAAAACACCAATGCACCCTGTAACTGGTCAAACAGATCATCAATGCGAGGTAGAGGGTACTTATTTCAGATGGTAACCTTGTTTAAATGCCTGTAATCTATGCATATCTGCATGCTACCATCCTTCTTCTTTACAAACAATACCAGAGCACCCTAAGGCGAAGCACTGGATGGATAAATCCCTTATCTAGGAGTTCCTGAAGCTGAGTCTTAATTTCTCTTAACTCTGCTGGAGCCATACGATACGGAGGAATAGAAATGGGATGAGTGCCCGGCTCCAAGTCAATACAAAAGTCAATATCCCTATCCGGAGGCATACCAGGCAAATCCGCTGGAAACACCTCTCGAAACTCTGAAACAACTGGAACTGACTCAATAGATGGTGACTCCACACTATCATCCCGGAGATGAGAAAAAAAGTCTAAACACCCTCTCCCCACTAGCTTCCTAGACCGAATGAACGATATAATCCTGACCGGCTTAGACTTGTACACACCTTCCCACTCTAGCCTATCCTTACCCGGAATCTCTAGAGCCACAGTCTTGGTCTTACAATTCAACATAGCATGATAAGGGGATAACCAGGTCATGACCAAAATAATGTCAAATTCAACCATATCCAGGATTACTAAATCTACCCAAGTATGCAGCCCCACAAAAATAACAGAACAGTTTCGATAAACTTGAGTCACCACAACGGACTCTCTAACCGGGGTAAAAACATGGATAGGGGAATCAAGGATATCACATACCAAGTCCATACCCAACACAAAACTCATAGACACATAAGAATATGTAGAACCTGGGTCAAACAATACCGAAGCCATTTTATAGACGAGAATGGTACTTGTGATTGCCGCATCTGATGCCTCAGCCTTGGTCCTCCCTAGAAATGCGTAACAGTGAGCCCAGTCATCAATCCAGGCAACCTCCCTGGCCTACTGTGCCACACCCCTGCCCATGCCACCATTCCCTCTGTCTCCCCGGCCTCCCTGAAAGTTACCTCACCCACCTTATGGACGACCTCTAGCATGACCACCTCTACCTACCGGGACCACAACCTTGGGCTACTGCTGAACCTGATTACCGGTCTGCCTGTGAGGGCACTCCTTCTTAAAGTGGCCCAGATCACCACAATAGAAGCAACCACGATCCAGTGCAGTCCTGCTAGCAGATGAATAAGAAGCTCCCTGGCCTCTAGGAGCTAAAACTCCTGATTAGCACCCGGACGACCACCTGTAGCAGCTGGCAGAGCTGACTGAATGGGACGGGCTAAGTATACCTGCTGATTCTGACCCCTGGAGTACGAACCACCATAATTTCCCTCATTTCGGGGCTTCTTGGCTAACACCTTAACCTGCCCCGCCTGCCTGACTCCCTCAAGTTTCTTCACATAATCCACCACATCATTAAAGCCTTTCCCTAAAGAAGTCATGTGCACAGATAGTACTTGAAGCTCAGTATTCAAACCCTTGATAAACAACTGAACCCGCTCCTCCTCGGAACCCAGCAACTGCGTAGAAAAATGAGACAAGGCATGAAACTTTGCCTCATAAGCAGAGACTGACATGCTACCCTTCTCCAGATTCAAGAACTCATCCTTTTTTTGGTCCCTCAAAGTATGGGGTACGTACTTCTCTAAGAAAAGAGAGTGGAACTGCTCCCAAGTCAGTGGAGGTAAAACAGACGACCGACACTCCACATGAGATCTCCACCACTGCTTGGCATCACCCTGCAGCTGAAATGTGATGAACTCCATCCCATACAGTTGCACAATGCCCAGCTTGTGCAGCCTCTCATAACAATCCAGTATGAACTCATAAGCATCTTCCCTATCAGTACCCTGAAACGTAGGAGGTTTCATCTTGAGAAACTTGGTCAGCATCTCATGTTCTTTCCATGTCATTACTGGGCCTAGCATTGGCCTGAAGAAGTCACCTGTGCTTGAAGTTGCATCCATCCTAGGAGCCGTTGGATCTGCTGGCTAAGTGCCTAGAGCCTGATTTGCAACGCCCGCGGGTATAGCTCCAGCACCAACCAAACCACTCAAGAAGTTCTAATCCTATTGAAATGCTTCTGGTGTCATAGGGGAAGGCCTGCACCTCCAGCCGGTGCCGGCCCTGCCTCAGCCTATGCCCCATTATCCTCCAAAACAACTTCCACATCTTCGACAACCTATTCCTGAGGTGGGGGAGGGGTTGCCTCTCGCGCTCCTACAGAAGCTTGAGCCCCAACCCTGGCGGGTGTGGCTCTTCCTCGTCCTCTGCCCCTTCCCTTGCCTCTACCACAGACAGTCGGGCCTACTGCTGGGACCGCCGGTCTAGCTCCATTGTTCCTTGTGTTAATCATCTACGGACAGAAGAGTGAAAGAGTCAGATACCAATTTGTATCACCAGATACCAATTGGAATCAAGTTCTAGCACGATGGAAGAGAGAATAGATAGTTTTCTAAAGTCCCATAGCCTCTTGAAGAAAAGTAAGGATGTCTCCACACCGTTCCGTAAGACTCTACTAGACCTATGCTGGTACGACAAGATCAACGAACCTAGGGCTCTGATACTATCTTTGTCACGACCAAGGCCGTCGTGAGTGTCACCCACCCAACCCCCGTATGAGTGAACCATTAGAGTCCAACTCTTAGTCTAGCCTAACAACTTAAAATCAGTGCAGAAAAGTAAACTAGCATTCAGACATAAGTAAATATCAACTCTATAAATAAAGTAAACTGCAGAAATCCCTTCCTAGAATCTAAAAGTCATCGTACCAAAATGCTACCAAATCTAGAGTACGGGGATGTAACCCCAAATAATAAACGAAAAACAATAGTCTAAGAATGAAGCAAGTGGGCTACAACTCAAAAGATGGACACCAAGGCAGCTTGGTCGAACATCTCACCCTTGATATCTCGATGTGCCAGGCTTACAAGTGAGGTCGTGTGTCAACCGCCGAAAGATTTCCTGTACTCACAAAAAGACAAGTAAGTGCAGTATCAGTACACAACTATCGTGTACTGGTAGGATCATCAGCCAGTTCAAAAAAAACAATGTATGGATAGTACAAAAATCAAGTAAGAGTACAAAAACACATAGGCAAGTCAACAGGTAATCCTAGACCACAAGTCTCTACCTAACTTGTCCCACATGTAAACCACTTCACAGCTATGATCAACAATCCACAACAATAACAATTATACCTCGTCACATATCTCAGACCAAAATATAAAACCAAAATTCAAGTTCACCACCCGTTCCACTCGGGGAACCATTAAATAAAGATGCAGAAATACAAGAGATAAACCCGTACCAGGCGTCGTACCCAAGCCAACCGTTAGTATCATCCCGTACTATGCATGGTACTCGAGCCAACCATTAGTATATTTCATAACAGGTTTGGTACCTAAGCCAACCATTAGTATTATACCATACCAGGCGTAGCACTCGAGCCAACCAAAGTCAAACAATCCACAGTCACAAAAATGAACAATCAACTTGTAAACCAACAAGCACAAAACAACGTTCAATCTACCAGACTGCTAACAGGACTATTAGACATTTCTAATCATTCCCTAAGCAATACATCTCATACAAATACTTAGATAAGAGTACTTAAACACACAAAGCATACAGGAAGAAATCCATCACCTACCTCGAAATGATCCAAAGCTCTACTCAACCGGAGCTTTCCTGTTTCCCAAAGTTCTTACCGGTTCTTGGTCTAGAACAACACACAATAAAGAATAATCAATCTTAATGGCCTAAATTTCACCCGAATTACGAAAAAATCCCTAACCCCAAGCCACCTATGATCATTCCATCCTTTTTCCCGGGCTTCCCCGCCATTAATTCACCTAGTTCTACCGTGTTTATAGAACAATTAGGGAATTGAGGTCACATGATCATAAAAATAGTAAAATTAGCAACACCTAAGAACTTCTAATCAATCTTTCTGGGTCTGAATTACCGGATGTGATTCCGATACTGTCTTACCACTTCTGGTGGTGATTGCCATACAATTTCCGTTATTTCTCGGGTTTTGAATAGTGTCACTCGGCAATGTTCCAGCTTTCCTTTGATTTAGAGACGCCGAGACTTGACTCATTTGTTGCTCTAACTGCTTGATTAAGGTGGAATGAGAATTAACCAACTGACTCAATGATGATAATTCAGATTTCATTTCCTTGACTCCGGAGTCAGTAGATTCCACCTTCAACAACATCTTTGCCATCATATTCTCTAACTTGGACGTCCCTCTATCATTGCTACTTCTTTCTCGGTTACCAGGTGGTACGTAAAACCCACCTCTATCTGTTTTATTCATCCAGTTCCCCTGATCACGATCTCTATAGCCAGCTTTTTCATAATAGTTGTCCTTCTGATAGCTTTTTCAAAATTGTTGGGTTTGTAATTTATGAAATTGTGATAAATGTTGTTGGGTATGAGAGGGTGTTATTGTTGTTTGAAATCGTAAGTGTGACATGGGTGAAGTCTTGAGTAACCCATGAGATCAAATACATGATAGGTGGTGACTTTGGGAAAACAAATCCCACAAAAAAAGGGGGGGGGGGGGGTGTGTGAACAATATTTAACCAAAGCAAATAATAATGTACGATTATTAATCAATATAAGAGTGAACTAGGGAAGTGTTCACCATGGCATCGTAACTATTTCGACTCAAGGCTTAACCGGGTTCTTTCTATATACATGTCACGATGTGATTGAATTCATGGTATCGTCTAAACGTTTCTCAACCAAATAGACGAGTTTCCTTTTCAATTCTCTCGAACTTGAAAAGGTGAGCTTTATATTTCAATCCTAAACATCAAGTAGATTAATCTAGTTACAACATTAATCATAAGACGAGAGTTGGTAGTCTCGAATCCTCGTTATTAACCAAATTTCCCGGTTTTAATCTCTTTACTCAAGCAAATTAAACCTAGGCATGTTCTAATGTTTGCAACCACTAGAAAACGTTAATAGATGAATGATTAACAACGTGACAACATAAAGATTAAACCCTACGCTACCAGGAATCTATTTGCCATGGCTCCCACAACCCTAGTTGCGGGAAGTTAGTTACTCATGCTATTGGGAAAAGAGAAGAAGATTATATTCATAATAGAAAGAAAAGATTCTTACAATGTATGAAAACAAGCTTCAATTATCCAAGAACAAGAAAACCAAGATCCCAAGAACGATCAAGAACAAGATGATGAAGAAGAAAAAACGTATAGTGTCGAGTTTTCTCTCCAAAACTTGCTCCAAAAATATCCTAGAACTATTGGGTAATGAATAATAAAATAAACCTAACACAGGGTATTTATAGTAGTCCAGGAAATAAAGTCCAAAAATAGGATTTTTGGAATCCCGCGTCGCGTTTGACGGGTCGCCTGACGGGCCGTCAAGCATGCGATGGGCCGTCACTCCAAGCCGTCGCCACTATCCAGTGCTTGCTATCTTTAGCTCTAACTTGAGGGTTTGGCTGACGGACCGTCACCCATGCGACTGGCCATCACGCCAACCGTCGCTGCTATCCAGTGCAGGCTCTCCTTGAGCTCCCACTTGATGGCTTGGTTGACGGTCCGTCACAGGTGTGATGGGTCGTCGTGCCAACCGTCGCCGCTATCCAGTGGTTCCTATAAGTGCTGCCAGGTTTGGTGGCTTGGCTGACGGTCCGTCACAGGTGTGACGAGCCGTCAGGTCCTCCGTCAAGCTCAACCTTTTTTACTTAGCTTGAGTAGTTTTACTTCCTTTTTATCCTTGTCTACATTTCCTGCAAATACAACATAAAAACATCAAAAACGACAATGTTTGCTTGAAAACTCACGATTATTCTTAGTTAAAGGAGTCAAAAGTGTCGTAGAATGGCGGCACATCAACACCCTCAACTTAAAACGTTCGCTTGTCCTCAAGCAACATGACACCAAAAACAAAAAGACGACTCAACTAAGACTCGTGTCACTAGCAAATCATGGCCATTCAACAGCTTAATCAATTTAAATCAATCCCCCCCGGTAGCACAGAAATGTATGAAACGCTAACTTGCAAGGATCCAAACATGTCATTCCGATATGATAGAATATTCTACATACACACACAACAGCTATCTCCACAGTCAATAGATAATACAGAGATCTTGGTGCCCTCACTGCAAAGAAGTCCCACACACAAGATTTGGGACTAGGTAAGGCGCTCACACTCACAAACGAGTTCAAACAATTCACATGCGATGCCATAAGATTGCCCTTGCTATTCTATTTCAGTTTTTCAGAAAGCCGCTCACGATCACTACAGGACTTGTTTCGGCTTGTAATGAGGCTTCGGGTGCAGGTAGGATACGTTTGGGGAATAGTGACTAAACCTTCCTTGGAATCACCGACCTACTATTTCCACTTGACTATACTTCGTTCATCCTTTTTCACCTTTTTATTCCATTCTTTTTAGCTACAGGTGCGGCTTCTTTATTTTGACAATTCTTTTTTACCTCTTTTTCGTTTTTCTTTTCTCTTCTCCAATTTATTTTTTTTTATTTTTTTTTATAAGCACACACTTGAAATTTTCATTCCATTCACAACCAATCTTATCCATCCTATTTTTCTTATCATTTACCTCTATAGTAGCCACCCTCAACTTAGGCTGATTACCTGAGTTGAGGTGCACGATGTCCAAGGAAGGACCAGGGCCAAAACAGGGATTCAAAGTTAAAAAGGGACGGTGATAGGTTATTGAAAGAATAGGGTCAATTATGGCTCAAACAGGGTTCAAAAGGGATTATTTGCATTTGGACGGTCGTATAGGCTAAGTGGACTGCACACAAAAAGGGCCTGTGATCCTTTCCTAAGCAACCAACTTCAAACTTAACAAAATAGACCGGGCAAGTTCTAGATGCATGCACAGAGTAAGAATTTATAGCAATACGCTCACACACACTTGGCACCAAGAAACCATACAACTACCAACTATCAAAACAACCGCTCGGCTTTTGGCATACTTATTCCAATCATAACCACGCAATGACATTCAAGGATCCAGAACAGTCAATTATTTCAAACATAAGTACAAAATCAAAATTTTCAGAGGGGGCTCCTTTTAGTTCAATTTTCAAAAAACCATGCTTGCTACGGACATCACAATTCGTTTTTTTTATTTATTTATTTTAAAATTAAACGACAACCTAAACATGTCGGTTCTACTAGATAGCACACCGGAGGAAAAGAAACACGGCAACAAAAACCTCCGGTGGTGGTACTCCTACCCCTAACAAAAGAATTTAGCATTGTCCTCAATGCTCAAGGAAACAAATATTCAAAATAAAGGAATAGGGGTACTTGGGAAACCTAGGTTTCCGTATGTGGCTCACCAACATCTGGGGTCTTTTCAGACTCCAGTACTGCACTGGAGGATGCCCCACCTGCTTGGGCACGCACTCTTTCCTGTCGCAGCTGCTCATCTATTACCGACCGCTGCTTCGCGGCCTCTAACTCGTCCTCCTCAACTGATATCTTTTTGTGCTTCCTCTTCTATGATTTCTTTACCCGACTTTCACCTGCTTGGGGTTCACTAATTTTCAGTGGCCGACCCATCAAATCCAATATCGTGGTTTTTTCGTCCAAGTCCACGAACTCTGAAGTCTCCTCATAAAACGCTTTTTTTTGCTTGAGGACTGTGATATCATTTTTCACCTTCTTTAGCTCCGCATCAAATCTCGCTAGGTCCGGGATGCTCATTTCGTTTAGCCTTGCATCCATCCGGATTTCCATCGCATCGACCCTTGCACGCAGCCCCTCAAATGGCTTTAGAGCCTCCCGTATTGCTTCATCAATGGTGGGTTTAAACAAGTTCGTCCATGCAGCAATTTGTTTATCCAACTGTTTCTGCACCATTTTAGCAAACTTTCGGGGGTTCATGTGATATTCTGGTGGTAGAGGAGCCCTTGCCGCAGTGCCAGAGCTTTCAGCAGTAGCTCTTGTTGTCTGTGAAGTTTTTGGATCAAACACCACAAGTGGCATTTCTGTGCCTGATGGGGTGTCGGTTGCCTCGGAGGTGGTTGTGATTGGCTCTTCGAAGATCTGAGGCTTATGAATCCTCATTTCAAACTTAGTGTCATCCTTTGATTTGTCAATATTCTGCTTTGATGACGCTGTCACTTGCTTATCAATACCATCCCATATTGGCACCTCTGCACGCCTGCATAACTCAGTCACTAGACACGGGAACGACAAAGACGAAGTAGTTTTTATGGGCCTGGTGCGCATCTCGTCTGCAATTATCATTTCGAAGTTGATGACGTACCCGGCTATCAAGCTCGCCACAAGGATGGCTCTTCCCTCATCCAAATTATTGTCTCCTCCTGTTGGAAATAACCTGAACCGCACAACCGCCCACCAAAACTTGGCTACGAAGCTTAGTGATTGCTTCGATATCCGTCCTCTCTGAGTTAGCCAAGATAGTGAGCCATCAGTTAATGTTCGGGCTAACCATGGTCTCTGCGAGTAGGCGTTGGAAATCTTGTCATGAAACTCTGGCATATCAGGTGGAGGGATGTATTCAGGGCCAAAGAGGACTCTGTTGATCATTTCCCGTGAGATGTCCACTTGTTTACCCCGAACTGGCACCCTGTCCTGCCTTGGTGCTGTTTTAACCCCTTTTCCTGGTTCACATCTGCTCTCCAATAGTGCCAAATAGTTGGTATAGAATTCCCAGACTAGTTCTGGATAATAGAATCCCGGGGGCGAGCTCATCCACTCGAGATAATACCTCTGAAACTGTGACTGGAGAACTGGGTATTCAGGCAGATCCGTGGTCATGATTTGCACTTCTTCGGCTATCGGTCTTTTGTGGCTTCTCGACATCGTCTTGGTAAGACCGTCAAGATAGTGCTTCTGAGCATCCTTTAATGCCCACCGGATCGATTCTCTGTCTATGGGTGCACTCCCTGCAATTTTGGTAGTTTCAGGACCACCTACATCCTCCGGATTGGGGCTAGAGCTACCACTTTCATCCGATCCATTACCGCTCCCCGACTCACTGCTAGATGACCCACTCTCCTCTTTAGACTGGGAGACTTGGGTGGTTCTTCGTTTAGCTAGCCTAGTCTGGTAAGTCGGGGCTTCAACTACTTGTTCGTCGCTACTCGATTCATCAATTAGGGTCCGAGTTGTAGCGATCCTTTCTTTCTTCTTTTGTGCTTGACCGCGAGGCGGTTGTTGTTTGGGAGCCATGTACCTGCATGAGAACAAGTTCGAACACATGAGAAAAGGATACACTATATTGTCGCCACTGTCTTGGAGTGACGGTATGGGTGACGGTCAGTCGCATGAGCGACGGACCGTCACACCAATCGTCACTTTAAGACAGTGAACTGTCTCAACCTGATGGTTTAACTGACGGTTCGTCACATGTGTGACGAGCCGTCATGCCAACCGTCAAGTTGAGACAGCGTATTTTCACTCTCTTTGAGGCATTTCCTCGAACACCTTGTGCTCGATTACGGGTTTTCTCCTTTTTTGTTGGATTTGGTTTCCCAAAGTCACCACCCATCATGTATTTGATCTCATGGGTTACTCAAGACTTCACCCATGTCACACTTATGATTTCAAACAACAATAACACCCTCTCATACCCAACAACATTTATCACAATTTCATAAATTACAAACCCAACAATTTCCTTCGGTATTTCTGCATGCTACTCAAATTATCTCAACGAGGAAGAGTTTAGAATCGTACCTTGATTTTGTTAGTGAGAATAAATCGCTATTCCCTTTGATTTATATGAACCGATGGACAACTAGCGGGAATTCGTTGGTTTGGTGCGTTTTGAACGATGGTGAAGAAAGGAAAATGGGGATGTGGTACTTGGGAGCAAGTTGTAGACTTGCTTGGGGAGAAGACGGATTTTGATTTTTATTGGAGGTTTGGAGTTTGAGAGTAGAAGATAAGTGGTAAAATGATGAAAATGAAATTAATATATAACCGGGCGGGTCGGTTTGGTCTTGGGTCGGGTCGCCCAAAATTAAAAACAAAACTTACCTGATGCGGTGGCCTGTTGTGACGGTCCGTCAACTACTTGGCGGTCCGTCACTTGGTGCGTCACAATTAGACAGTGAGCCCTTGTGAGTCTCGTGGGTGACGGCCTGGTGTGACGGTCCGTCAACCACTTGACGGTCCGTCACTCATACCGTCGGTACCAAACAGTAGGTATGAATATTTGTCAACATGTGACGGTCCGTGTGACGGGCCGTCGTAGGCGTGATGGTCCGTCAACTGCAACCGTCACTCGTAGACAGAATCATGCTGTTACTTCCACCTTTTTGTACCTACACACTCAACACACAAATTAACCAATTCTAACAAATTAAATCTTTCTAAGCCTATAATACAACAACAATTTATGGGTTGCCTCCCATACAGCGCCTGATTTAACGTCGCGGCACGACGCGGGTGTCTTGATTACTCAGACTTCATCAAGATACACCAAAGACAGAACATGTACCTCCTTTGAGAGGCCAAGATATTGCTTTACCCTCTGCCCATTGGCTTTGAATAAATCACCATCTTTATTTTCTAGTTCGACCGCACCGGATGGGAACACTTGGTGTACTTTGAATGGTCCGGACCATTTGGATTTGAGTTTCCCGGGAAATAATTTGAACCTGGAGTTGAACAACAATACCAAGTCCCCAACCTTGAACTCCCTTTTCTCAATTTTCCTGTCATGGTACAACTTCATTCGTTCCTTGTAGAGAGCGGATCTCTCATATGCTCGCAATCGGAACTCGTCCATCTCATTCAATTGTTCCAACCTTAGTTCCGATGCCTCTTTCCAACTGAGATTTAACTTTTTGAGCGCCCAAAGGGCCTTGTGCTCAAGTTCCACGGGCAAGTGACAAGCTTTACCAAAAACAAATTGGTAATGAGACATACCTATTGGCGTCTTAAACGATGTTCGGTATGCCCAGAGTGCGTCATCCAGCTTTCTCGCCCAATCTCGCTGCTTCACATTCACAGACTTAGCCAAGATCTCTTTAATTTCCCGGTTCGCCACCTCGACTTGCCCACTGGTCTGGGGGTGATAAGGTGTGGCTACCTTGTGTTGCTTCACTCCATATTTTGCTAGAGCAGCCCGGAACACCTTATTACAAAAATGTGAACCTCCATCACTGATGATTGTGCGAGGGGTGCCAAACCGAGCAAAGATGTTTCTTTTTAAGAACGCCACCACACTTCTCCCTTCGTTATTGGCCAAAGCAACCGCCTCTACCCACTTTGACACATAATCCACCGCTACCAAGATGTAGCGGTTCCCATAAGAACTTTCAAAAGGGCCCATGAAATCTATTCCCCATACGTCGAACAATTCAACCTCCAAAATAGTGGACATGGGTAGTTCTTGTCGGCGAGAGATTGCTCCTCTTCGTTGGCATTGATCACAGAACTTGGCAAATTCATATGAATCTTTCTGGATTGTTGGCCAATAATAACCACACTGTAAGATTTTTCGGGCGGTTCGATTACCCACATGATGTCTTCCAACTGGGGACGAATGGCAAGCTTGCAAGATGCTTGTCATTTCCACTTCCGATACACATCTCCTCACTATGTTGTCAGCACACAATCGGAATAAATACGGCTCATCCCAGAAAAACTTACTTGCATCATGGAGAAACTTCTTTTTCTGGTGGAAGTTCAAATCTTCCGGGATCATATCACTCACCGCATAATTTGCGAAGTCGGCGTACCAAGGCACCATATCACGTGACGCAGCCATCACCTGCTCATCCGGGAATGCATCATCAATCTCCGGTTCCTCTATTACGTTCTCTTCCCTCTCAAGCCTGGACAGATGATCCGCTACCTGGTTCTCACACCCTTTCCGATCTTTGACTTCAAAGTTAAATTCCTGCAACAATAGCACCCATCGGATTAGTCGAGGTTTTGCATCCTTTTTGGTCATCAGATACCTCAAGGCTGCATGATCTGTGTGCACCACCACTTTTGTACCAAGTAAGTACGCTCTGAATTTCTCAAAGGCGTATACAACAGCCAGCAGCTCCTGTTCTGTCACTGTGTAGTTCTTTTGTGCCCCATTCAATGCTTTACTAGCATAATAAATGGGGTGAAAAAGTTTGTCTCGCTCCTGTCCCAGAACAGCTCCAAGCGCCACACCCCTCGCATCGCACATTACTTTGAACGGTTTGGACCAATCCAGGGCAATTATAATAGGAGCATCCACTAACTTTTCTTTCAGGCATTCAAATGCCCTCAAACACTCAGCATCAAATACAAACTTCATCTCCTTTTCAAGCAACTTGCACAATGGGGTAGCAACCTTAGAGAAATCTTTGATGAACCTTCGGTAGAAACCGGCATGACCAAGAAAACTCCTCACACCCTTTACTGAAATGGGTGGAGGTAGTTTCTCGATGACTTCAATCTTGGCTCTATCCACCTCTAGACCTCTCATAGATATTTTGTGTCCTAATACAATGCCTTCTTTCACCATGAAATGGCATTTCTCCCAATTCAGCACGAGGTTTGACTCTTCACACCTTTTCAATGCCTGACCCAGATTAGCCAAGCAATCATCAAATGCATCACCCACTACCGAAAAGTTATCCATGAAGACTTCCAATGTGTTCTCCACCATATCAGAAAAGATGGACATCATGCATCTTTGGAATGTTGCAGGAGCATTGCAAAGACCAAAGGGCATGCATCTAAAAGCAAACGTACCATAGGGGCAGGTGAAAGTGGTCTTCTCCTGATCTTCCGGGGCGATAGATATTTGGTTGTACCCCGAATATCCATCTAAAAAGCAATACCAACCTCTTCCAGCTAATCTATCCAGCATCTGATCCATAAAGGGCATAGGGAAATGATCACGGAGAGTACAGGAGTTTAGCTTCCGGTAATCCATACAGACTCGCAGCCCGTGACAGGTCTTAATGGAATCAGCTCATTTTTGTCATTTTCTACCACAGTCATTCCTCCCTTCTTAGGAACACATTGCACTGGGCTTACCCATTTGCTACCAGAGATTGGGTAAACCACTCCAGCATCGAGCCATTTGATGATCTCTTTCTTCACCACCTCTTGCATTGGCGGATTCAGTCTCCGCTGGTGCTCGGTGGTGGGAGTGCAATTTTCTTCTAGCTGTATCTTATGAGTACAAATACCTGGTGGGATGCCAATAATATCTGCAATGGTCCAGCCGATTGCTCTCTTGTGTCTCCTCAGAGTGGATAATAACGCTTTAACTTGAGATTGCACAAGGTCTGTAGCGATGATTACAGGTAAGGTATCTTTGTCACCCAAAAAAGCATACTTCAGATGGCCTGGCAACTCTTTCAACTCTAATACCGGCGCTTCCTCAATAGAAGGCTTTGCAGGAGGTGTCGGTCTGTTCTTTAAATCGAGATCCAATTTCTTTGGGGCGTAACCATATGACCCCATACCAACCACAGCACTTACAATTTCCTCATAATCTTCGACGCCATCATTATCGAAGTTCATCATGACTGCTGCCAATGTCTCTACAACAAGTCTCTCTTCAATAGAAACAATCACATCAGATTCTGCAACAACATCAATAACCGAGACGATATTCATGTCCCTTGGTTGCCTCATTGATCTGCACACATTAAACTTTACTACCTCATCGTTCAACCTGAAAGTCAACTCGTTGCTCTCCATATCTACCAATACTCTTCCGGTTGCCAAGAAGGGTCGTCCCAAAATAATAGGGACTTCGAAGTCCACTTCGCAGTCCAAAATCACGAAGTCTGCCGGAAATATGAACTTCCCCACCTTCACAAGTAAATCATACAAAATACCAACCAGGCGTTTCACCGATCTGTCAGCCATCAATAATCTCATAGTCGTCGGTTTGGGGGCTCCTAAGCCCAACTGTCGGTAGATGGCTAACGGCATCAAGTTTATGCTATCCCTCAAGTCACAAAGAGCCTTGGCAAAGTTAAACTCCCCTATGGTGCAAGGAATAGTGAACGCACCCGGGTCTTCTTTCTTTTGAACTAGCGACCTTGATGAAATGGCGCTATAATGGTGGAGGTTGTCTTTCGGTTTAAAACTTACCGACCTCTTCTTTGTGATCAAGTCCTTCATGAACTTGGCATAACCGGGCATTTGTTCAAGCGCATCCACCAGAGGGATGTTTACTGATATCTGTTGGAGCATGGTCATGAAGTTCAGGAACTTGCTATCGTCCACTTTCTTCTTCAACAGTTGTGGGAAAGGAGGTGGTGGCCGAGGCATCATAGTTGGAAGTTTTTCAACTTCCTTGCTTTTATCCGTGAGCACTTGAGTAGCATCTTCTTCCGCACCGGGTTTTTCAACAGACACTTTCACACCCTCATCGACCATATTTCCAGCATCTACTAACTCATCTTTCTCAGCAAAGCTACTTTTCTGGGTCTGAATTACCGGATGTGATTCCGATACTGTCTTACCACTTCTGGTGGTGATTGCCATACAATTTCCGTTGTTTCTCGGGTTTTGAATGGTGTCACTCGGTAATGTTCCAGCTTTCCTTTGATTTAGAGACGCCGAGACTTGACTCATTTGTTGCTCTAACTGCTTGATTGAGGTGGAATGAGAATTAACCAACTGACTCAATGATGATAATTCAGATTTCATTTCCTTGACTCCGGAGTCAGTAGATTCCACCTTCAACAAAATCTTTGCCATCATATTCTCTAACTTGGACATCCCTGTATCATTGCTACTTCTTTCTTGGTTACCAGGTGGTACGTACAACCCACCTCAATCTGTTTTATTCATCCAGTTCCCCTGATCACGGTCTCTGTAGCCAGCTTTTTAATAATAGTTGTCCTTCTGATAGCTTTTTCAAAATTGTTGGGTTTGTAATTTATGAAATTGTGATAAATGTTATTGGGTATGAGAGGGTGTTATTGTTGTTTGAAATCGTAAGTGTGACATGGGTGAAGTCTTGAGTAACCCATGAGATCAAATACATGATGGGTGGTGACTTTGGGAAACCAAATCCCACAAAAAGGGGGGGGGTTGTGTGAATAATATTTAACCAAAGCAAATAATAATGTACGATTATTAATCAATATAAGAGTGAACTAGGGAAGTGTTCACCATGGCATCGTAACCATTTCGACTTAAGGCTTAACCGGGTTCTTTCTATATGCATGTCACGATGTGATTGAATTCATGGTATCGTCTAAACGTTTCTCAACCAAATAGACGAGTTTCCTTTTCAATTCTCTCGAATTTGAAAAGGTGAGCTTTTATATTTCAATCCTAAACATCAAGTAGATTAATCTAGTTACAACATTAATCATAAGACGAGAGTTGGTAGTCTCAAATCCTCGTTATTAACCAAATTTCTCGGTTTTAATCTCTTTACTCAAGCAAATTAAACCTAGGCATGTTCTAATGTTTGCAACCACTAGAAAACGTTAATAGATGAATGATTAACAACGTGACAACATAAAGATTGAACCATACGCTACCCGGAATCTATATTGCTACTTTTGCCATGGCTCCCACAACCCTAGTTGCGGGAAGTTAGTTACTCATGCTATTGGGAAAATAGAAGAAGATTATATTCATAATAGAAAGAAAAGATTCTTACAATGTATGAAAACAAGCTTCAATTATCCAAGAACAAGAAAACCAAGATCCCAAGAACGATCAAGAACAAGATGATGAAGAAGAAAAAACGTATAGTGTCGAGTTTTCTCTCCAAAACTTGCTCGAAAAATATCCTAGAACTATTGGGTAATGAATAATAAAATAAACCTAATACAGGGTATTTATAGTAGTCCAGGAAATAAAGTCCAAAAATAGGATTTTTGGAATCCCGCGTCGCGTTTGACGGGTCGCCTGACGGGCCGTCAAGCATGCGAGGGCCGTCACTCTAAGCCGTCGCCACTATCTAGTGCTTGCTATCTTTAGCTCTAACTTGACGGTTTGGCTGACGGACCATCACCCATGCGACTGGCCGTCACGCCAACCGTCGCTGCTATCCAGTGCAGGCTCTCCTTGAGCTCCCACTTGACGGCTTAGTTGACGGTCCGTCACAGGTGTGACGGGCCGTCGTGCCAACCGTCGCCGCTATCCAGTGGTTCCTATAAGTGCTGCCAGGTTTGGTGGCTTGGCTGACGGTCCATCACAGGTGTGACGAGCCGTCAGGTCCTCCGTCAAGCTCAACCTTTGTTATGGTTGCTTGAAAACTCACGATTATTCTTAGTTAAAGGAGTCAAAAGTGTCGTAGAATGGCGGCACATCACCTACGCGACCTCAGTTGTAGTTACGGCGAGTCTAAACTTTAAGGGTGAGCGACTTTGTAACACCTCAGAATTCGATCCAGCTTTCAAACTTAGAAAAATCTGAAAATATTAGCATTTCCAGGAACTATGGGTCTAAACCATGGGCCGTGGTTCAAACGAAGAGCCGTGGAATGAACCCGTGGTTCCAATCTGCAGGATGTCTCTGGTTTGAGAACCACGAGTGGGTTCTATACGGTCCATCCTGTCCACTCGTGAACTCAAAACCAGAGGTCTGCCTGATTCCCAGAAACCACGAGTGAACATTACGGACCGTAGTTCATTCTACGGACCATCCTATTGACTCATAGTTCCTCTTCAACATCTTGATTATTGGGCCAGAAATCACGAGTTGGTCTACAGACCGTAGTTTGAAGTACGGTCTATCTTGTTGACTCATAGAACTTCTTCTGCAGCCTGGTGAGTTGTCAAGGAACCACGAGTGGAAACTATGAGCCATGGTTCAGTCTACAACTCGTGGAATCCATCTGTGATTCCTGAAGCTGATTTTTTAACATCTTTTTCCTAATTAAAATTGATTTGCATGTTTTCAAGTAAGATTAGCATGTTTAGATAACATGGCCTCTATTATCATGAAATTGCATGCCTAATTCTTCAAGTTATGAATTTAGAAAATAAAGTATATTTTAAATTATGGCAATACTAAGT
This sequence comes from Jaltomata sinuosa, assembly GCA_003996215.1. Lineage (NCBI taxonomy): Eukaryota > Viridiplantae > Streptophyta > Magnoliopsida > Solanales > Solanaceae > Jaltomata > Jaltomata sinuosa. Next base: position 2,483 of record QJPP01001312.1, on the reverse strand, counting down.
TTTAAGGATTTTGAAGTATGAATTATATGACATCAGATATGCCTTTTATTTTATGAAAGGTTTGGCATCTAGATATATCTACCTAAGCTATATGAATTGCATGGTATTAGATATACCCGTATGCTTTTCAAATAGATTTGACATTAGATATGTCACAAGTATAAGTTGATCTATAAGTATGTTTTGGGAGTAGTATTGAGCACCGAGTTGAATTGGTTGAGCGTACTCCTTGTATATCCCAGAACAATGTGCCACCGTAGGTTCTTTAAGTCCCCTCTGTGGGCATCAGACACCATGATCACACTAGTTATACCTTTATACCCTGACAAGGTATATTGGGTCCTTTTGATGGGGCGGATACATCGGATTTCATGTAGCTCACATGGTCTATGTCAGTTAGAGAACCTCCCATAGAATCAATTTCAGTTATTTAAATGCATTGACTCTTTGCTTTCAGATTTTAAAAGTTCTATTATTACTTATGGTTTTCAATTATATTTTTGCTTATGATATTGCAATGAGTCTTTCGCATTTTAACTTTCACAATCATAGCATGAATTTAGTTTTAAAGTATGTATAGCATGTTTACTTTAGAATTTGCATATCTCACTTACTCGGTACATCCTATAGTACTGACACATATCTTGTTGCATCCTCTTGATGATGCAGATTCAGGTTCGGGTCCTCAGATTTGTGGCTAGAGATTAGTCGGCGTTCCAGCTTCGAGTGGTGAGTCATCATGCTTCGCGGACTAGTATCACTAGTCTATCTTTATGTTTCTATTTAGTATTTGGAGTTAGCTAGGGTCTTGTCCCAGCAACTCATTATTCAGTTTAGAGGCTTTCAGATATAGTAGAGATTCTGTGTTTGAGTTTCAGATCCTGTTATGTTATGTTTGAGCTATTGATGACTCAATCTATTTATCTCTTTTGAATTATATATATGCTAAGTTTTAAGGATTTTGAAGTATGAATTATATGACATCAGATATGTCTTTATGTTTTATGAAAGGTTTGACATCTAGATATGTCTACCTCAGCTATGTGAATTGCATGGTATTAGATATACACGTATGCTTTTCAAACAGATTTGGCATTAGATATGTCACAAGTATAAGTTGATCTATAAGTATATTTTGGCAGTAGTATTGAGCACCGAGTTAGATTGGATGAGCGTACCCCTTGTATATCCCAGAACTATGTGCCACCGTAAGTTCTTTAAGTCCCCTCTGTGGGCATCAGACACCGTGATCACACTAGTTATGCTTTTATACCCTGCAAGGTATATTGGGTCCTTTCGATGGGGCGGATACATCAGATTCCATGTAACTCACATCGTCTATTTCGGTTAGAGAACCTCCCACAGAATCAATTTCATTATTTAAATGCATTGACTCTTTGCTTTCAAATTTCAGAAGTTCTATTATTACTTATGGTTTTCAAGTATATTTTGCTTATGATATTGTAATAAGTCTTTCGCGTTCTAGCTTTCACAATCATAGCATGAATTCAGTTTTAAAGTATGTATAGCATGTTTACTTCAGAATTTGCATATCTCACTTACTCGGTACATCTTATAGTAATGATGCATATCTTGCTGCATCTTCTTGATGATGTAGATTCAGGTTCGGGTCCTCAGATTCATGGCTAGAGATTAGCCAGCGTTCCATCTTTGAGTAGTGAGTCCTCATACTTCGAGGACTAGTATCAGTTGTCTATCTTTATGGTTTATGTTTAGTATTTGGAGTTAGCTAGGGTCTTGTCCCAGCAACTCATTATTCAATTTAGAGGCTTTCAGACATAATAGAGATTCTGTATTTGGGTTTTAGATCCTGTTATGTTATGTTTAAGTTGTTGATGACTCAGTCTATTTATATTTTTAGTTTGATACTTCCGTTAAGTTTATCTATGGTTGTTTAAGTCTTGCTTTAGCCAAGGGTTAACTCGGGGCACTTGTGGTCCTGGGTCCCGTACGTGTTACGTTTAGGGGGTAGCCTTGGGGTGTAACAAATTTGGTATCAAAGCATCAGGTTCAAGAGTCCTAGGGTGTCTGAAAGCCGCGTTGAGTAGATTCTTTTTCATGTGTGTGAAGCGCGCCACACCTATGAGAGAGAGCTATGAGGTGTCATAAGAAAAACTTCCCTTCTTTCTTGATCAATATCGTGCGATAGAGTCTAACTCTATTAATCCTCTAACCCAATCTTTATGTGTTTCAGATTATATCTAACTCTATTAATACTCTAACCCAATCTTTATGTGTTTCAGATTATACCTCCACGTCGTGCCATGCCTCGCTGAGCCGCCTAAAATGTTGATCCTCTGATTCCAGACCCCGAGGTCACAAATGCAGAGTTCAGGAATGCCCTTCATATGCTAGCTCAGACTATGGCCGCTCAGCCAATCAACATGCTCCTATCCCTGCCCACCCTCAAGGTGGAATAGCGGCCCGAGTTTGAGATTTCATTCACATGAATCCACCTGAGT
>QJPP01001311.1:0-71943 GCA_003996215.1 Jaltomata sinuosa | reverse complement strand
CACATGTGTATTGATTTCGACAGCCGAATAGGGTAACAGTGAAGAATAGGTATCCGATGCCGAGGATTGATGACTTGTTTGACCAGCTTCAGGGTTCAGTCGTGTTTTCGAAGATTAATTTGAGGTCCGGCTACCATCAGTTGAGGATTAGGGCGGAGGACATCCCTAAGACAGCATTCAGGACACGTTATGTCCATTATGAGTTCCTGGTGATGTCTTTTGGGTTGACTAATGCCCCCGCAGCCTTTATGAACTTGATGTACATGGTTCTTGACCCATATTTGGACTCATTTGTGATAGTTTTTATAGACGACATCTTGGTATACTCGCGTAGTGGAGATGAGCGTGAGCAGCACTTGAGGGTTATACTCCAGACTTTGAGAAATCATCGGCTTTATACCAAATTTTCAAAGTGCGAGTTTTGGCTTGAGTCAGTTGCATTCCTAGGGCACTTGGTGTCTAAGGATGGGATTAGTGTTGATCCGGGAAAGATTTCAGCGATTTGTGAGTGGCCTAGACCTACTACTGTTACTGAGGTTCGCAGTTTTATTGGGTTAGCAGGTTACTACAGACGCTTCATTCAGGGATTTTCTTCCATAGCAGCACCCTTGACTATGCTGACTAGGAAGGATGTCCCATTTCAGTGGTCGGATCAGTGCGAGGATAGCTTTCAGAGGCTTAAGGCCTTATTGACTTCAGCTTCAGTTTTAACTTTGCCGATTGAGGGTCAGAGCTTCTCCGTGTAATGTGATGCTTTTAGGGTTGGACTTGGTTGTGTGTTGATGCAGCAGGGTCGAGTAATAGCATATGTGTCGAGGCAGCTGAAGGTTCACGAGCGCAACTACCCTACTCATGACTTAGAGTTGGCAGCGGTAGTTTCCGCGCTCAAGATCTTGAGGCATTACCTATATGGAGTTCAATGTGAGATCTTCACTGATCACCGTAGTCTTCAGTATATCACGAGTCAGCGAGAGCTAAAATTGAGGCATAGGAGATGGGTCGAGATACTGAATGACTATGACTTCACTATTTTGTATCATCCGGGCAAGGCAAACGTGGTAGCGGATGCCTTGAGCTGGAAGGAAGTGAGTATGGGTAGCCTAGCTTCTCTTTCAGTTTCAGAGCGACCGTTGGCCTTGGACATCCAGTCCTTGGCTAACCATTTGGTTAGGCTTGACTTGTCGGATCCTAGCAGAGTTCTCGCCAGTGTTGAGGTTCATTCTACTTTGATTGATCAGATTCAGAGCCATCAGTTTGAGGATCAGCAGTTGTGTGACCTTCGTGATCAGGTTGTTCAGGGTGAGACCAGTCGGGCTATTCTAGATTCAGATGGGGTTATGAGGTTTGATAGTCGCCTTTGTGTTCCGAGGATTAGTGATTTGATTCAGTTGATACTTCATGAGGCACATTATACTAGATACTCCATTCACCCTGGCACAGCAAAGATGTATAGAGACTTGTGACAGCTTTACTGGTAGAGTGGTATGAAGCGGGATATAGCAGAGTTCGTATCTCGGTGCTTGAACTATCAGCAGGTTAAGTTCGAGCACATGAGACCTGGTGGTTTGATGCAGCGACTTCCCATTCCTGAGTGAAAGTGGGAAGGGATTACTATGGACTTCGTTGTTGGTTTGCCTCGTACTTCTCATAGGTTTGATTCCATATGGGTGATTGTTGATAGGCTGACTAAGTCAACATATTTCTTGCCGGTTCAGACTTCTTATGGTGCAGAGAGGTTAGCTCAGATCTACCTTCGTGAGATTATTCGGTTGCACGGGGTCCCAGCTTCTATCATTTCAGACCGCGACACTCAGTTCATATCTCAGTTCTGGAGGGCTATTCAGCGAGATTTGGGTACAGAGGTTCAGGTTAGTACTGCTTTCCACCCTCAGACAGATGGCCAGACCGAGAGGACCATTCAGGTCCTGGAGGACATGCTTCGGGCCTGTGTTCTTGACTTTGGAGGTTCGTGGGATCAGTTTGTGCCTTTGGCTGAGTTTGCTTATAATAATAGTTTTCATTCGAGCATTGGCATGGCACCTTTTGAGGCCTTGTATGGTAGGCATTTCATATCGCCGATTGGTTGGTTTAACGGTTCTGAATCTAGGCCACAAAGTACAGATTTGCTTCGAGATTCCTTAAACCGAGTTCGAGTGATTGAGGATAGAATTCGGGCAGCCCAGAGTAGGCAGAAGAGCTACGCTGATCGTAGACTTCGTGCCTTAGAGTACAGTGTTTGTGATTCGGTATTTCTCTGTGTATCGCCCATGAAGGGTGTGATGAGATTTGGTAGGCGGGGCAAGCTTAGCCCCAGGTACATTGGGCCATTCGAGATTCTCCAGAGGGTTGGTAGTGTTTCCTATCAGTTAGCTTTGCCTCCGATGTTTTCATCTATGCACCCGATTTTCCATGTATCGATGTTACGGCGGTATGTTCCAGATGAGTCTCATGTGTTGCAGTGGTAGACTGTTCAGCTGGATGAGAGTTTAGCCTTTGTTGAGGAGCCGGTAGCTATTTTGGCCAGAGATGTCAGGAGATTGAGGTCTCGGGAGATCCCGGTTGTAAAGGTTCAGTGGAGGAACCGTCCAGGTGAGGAGGCTACCTGGGAGATCGAGAGAGATATGCAGGCTCAGTATCCACAGTTGTTCGAGCCTTCAGGTACTTCCTTGTTCTTGACTTTCGAGGACGAAAATCTTTTTAGTAGTGGATGATGTAATGATCCTTCCAGTCATTTATGAGTTTTCACCTTTATTTTACCGTTAGAGCTTGTTTGTAGCAGCCCCAAGTCATTTAGGTCTTGTTGGGACCGGTAGTTCTGTGCCCGGGCCGTTTGTTTGGTCGTATGATAAGTTTTGAAGTCAAGCAAGTCGGCAAAATTTATCGTAAGAGTCTTTAATAAATTTTCTAAACTTTGGGTCAAATGTCTTAGAGCTTTTATCTCAATATATAAAGAGTTAGAAGTCCCCGACCTACCAAATCGAAGGTCTACGAGTCTAGTTTCTAACGCACAAAACCTCAGGTCCAACCGATCTCTGAGTAAAAAGTTATGACTGTTTTACCGCGGACTGTCTGGCAGAAACTGGGTCGCGAACCGGGTCGGGTCAAAATTAATTTAAAGCCTCCGATTCACGCTTTAAAATGCCATTTCAGTTCTGAAACAGTGAGAAAACATAAGGGAGGGTTCCAAGAGAGTTCTTGAGTGATCAAGGTGCGGTTTTGGTGATTTCTATCGCTAAAGTTTGCCCTCGTGCCTAGAAACGCGACCTCTACGCGTGGCAGCCATTTTCCCCTTTGATAAACCACGTTTGGAGCTGGTTTCAAAAGATAGGAATTGGTATTTCTTGGTGTTTATTCAAGCTTTACACTTGGTTTGCTAAGGTAACCATCTCGGGGCTCTTTTATGATCGTTTTTATGAAATTCTATGGACGTTTTGTCAAGTTATGATTCTTTTGGGAAATCAGCCGATTTAAGCTTAATTATGAACTATTTATAGGTGAGTATAAGCTGCGTATATATAGTGTTTGTGAAGCTTACGACGTAAGGAACAATTTCCGTGAAGGAACTACGGGGATTCGGACGTTCATTGGAGGGTATTTTTGTCATTTTGGAGCTTCTTGGAGTGGTTCGAGCTTGGACATCATCGTCCTAGAAGCTTGTCATCGGACGACAGGTAGGTTATGGTTTAAAATCCCTAGACTTAGCATATATCGGATAAAATTGCACTAGCTGGCATCCTTGGGTTGGATTATTAGGTTGGTACCACAGACCTTGACCGCTTTATTCATGTCCGCCTACTTTTGTTCCTCCGATGCTTGTAGTACTTGCCGATATGTTTTATTTACCCTTGTGGTCCTGTGAGACCTTGTTGACTCTGGAACATAGAAGGTGGGATATTGGGAATGTCCGCGAGTCCCGGGCATAAAATTATCCTTCTAGGCTGGTTATGCATGCTGAGTAGCTATGGGCCTGTGCAGGGTCGATAGGTTGATTGTGAGCTGTTGGGCAGCTATTGTGTTTGATCATACCATTTCCATGCATATAAAGAGGTTTTATCCATGTTTTACTACGATTTTGGCTTCAGGCCTACTGGTACTATTTTTTAAACCTTGCATGGCCCCGGGGGGCCGTTTTTTATGAAAATGAATTGGAATGGTTTGATATAACTTGTGAATATTCTTGGATAAAAGAAGGTAAAATTATGATTTATATCACCAGTTTTACGATTAAGGCTAGACTCGGCAGGGCCGGGGTGCTAGTTAAGTTTTCTTGCTACTTGAGATAATTTTAGCCTCGGTCGGACCAAGCACTTGAGATGACTATCTACTGTTTAGACCCGGTTATGCCCGGGCTCCCTTGGAGGGATTATTGAGATATTTTCCCAGTACTTTAGTCCTGGACAGGGTCTGGGCATGCATATTCGAGACTGGGTCTCTATCTTGAACCCGGACTTGCTTCTGGATGACATGTTTTGACACTGAGTTTTAGTATGGGGTCGGGGACCTCCATGGACCTTGACATCCGCGCCTGGGGCTTTGGGCTGCGTGTGCCGGAGGAAGGGTATACGGTGGAGTAGAGGTATACGGGCAGTGTCCTTCCATGGAACTTACCTGCTGGGCCGGATCGGCACCGGAGGAGGTACATACAGAGATACCATTTCACTTGAGATCTTCATGCATCATATCATTCATTGTTTGAGGCTCCACCCTTGTTTGTTGTTTGTTGATTGTACGCTCCGGTAGTATGGGATGCCGGAGGGTTTGTTTTCACTTGTTTGTGTTCCTCGGTTGTATGGGCGGCCGGGGGACTGTAGGTAGACTCTTGCTTTTTACTTACAGAATTGTTCCCTGTTACAGTTAAGTATGAAATTGGTTACTGCTAGGCTGTTAGTTTCTGGATCTGAGACTGATATGATTAGTTGAGTTTGATTCCTGTCTCTGAGCATGCCTACCATTACTCTTTCCCTCTTCTTACACTTGAGGTTACCGGTATACCGTCCATTTCGTAAACTTATTATGTATACACTGTGATTGCAAGGACCCCAGGTGCGTTGTTTCTTACTTTCACCTGTGCCTATGGTGTATATATTTTGCTTGCTGGCCTCACATGTGGCTCTGTTGACTTCCCTCTGGCTAGTTCCTGTGTACTTTTTGTTGATTTCTATGACTACTTGCTTCTATTCTGTCTGTTACTACGCTTTTGTCTTATATGTGCCCAGTCGGCCTATGATACCTACTGGGTACCTTATGCTTCGCATTTGGTGCTTACCCTATGATGTGACGCTAATTTACGTCACTTTCGACTCCTTTTTACTAAGAACAATCGTACGTTTTCAAGCAACCATTGTTGTTTTTGATGTTTTTATGTTGTATTTGTAGGAAATGGAAACAAACACGGAAACGGACGGAAATACGCGAAAAAGAGCAATCTGCCTAAGAGTGACGGCCTGCGTGACGGCCCATCACATGTGTGATGGTCCGTCACTGGGACCGTCACTCCAAGGCAGCAAAGGGGCAGTGCCACTGCCTAAGACTGACGGTCCAGGCGACGATCCGTCAAGGCAGTGACGGTCCGTCAGCCTGACCGTCAAGTTAAGGCAGTGGCGTTACGTCGGCGACCCGCGTTTTGGGGATTCCTAGCCCGTTTTGGATTTGGTTTCTTTGACTCCTATAAATACCCTATAATAGGTTTATGTAATTAGAATACACCCAATAGTTTTAGAATAGTTTTTAGTCATTTTTTGAGAGCAACAACACGTTTTCGGATTCGTGAATTCGTGTTCTTGAGTTCTTGGTTGTTCTTGTTCTTGGATTATTGAAGAGTATTTTCATCATATTGTAAGAATCTTCTTTCCTTTATAATGAATTACTTCTTTTCTTCTTCGAGCATGATTAACTAAAACTCCCGCAACTAGGGTTGTGGGAGCCATGGCAAACGTAGCAATATAGATTCCGGGTAGCGTTGGGTTCGATTTATGTATTGTCACGTTGTTAATCATACATTATGTCACGTTTTCTAGTGGGTTGCAAACATTAGAACATGCCTAGGTTTAATTTGCTTGAGAAAGAGATTAAAACCGGGAAACTTGATTAACAACAAGGATTCGAGACTACCAACTCTCGTCTTAAAGATTAATGCCGTAACTGGATTAATCTACTTGATGTTAGGATTGAGAGCTAAAAAGCACATCTTTTTGAGATCGAGAGAAGATAAAAGGAAATTTGTTTATTTGGTCGAGAGACGTTTAGACGATACAATTGACGCAATCACATCGTGACATTCATATAGAAAGAACCCGGTTAAGCCTAGAATCGACATTGTTACAACGCCATGGTAACCACGTCCCTAGTTCGCATTCTCTCCTACTGATTATTTCTCCTACGTTTATTATTGTTTTGTTTACAATTTGATTACAAAACCCCCCCTTTAGTTACTGGAAACGATTGACAACTAGTCACATACTTCACCAAAGTCTCAATCATCACCATATTCTCTGTGGGATTCGACCCCAACCTTGTTGGGTTATATATTTGACAACGATTGCATACGCTTCTTAAATTGAGGTGTAGTTTGAGCGTTATCAAAAATGGCGCCGTTGCCGGGGAATACGGTTTTTGATTAAATCTGGTGTGTCTATTTGACTTTTTGTTATAATTTCCTGCTTTACGTTTGTTTGTTGTTTTTGTGTTGACAGGGTACAAAGTTGTGCATGCATAGTACCCGAAGCTCGGGTGAAACAATACTACCTTACGATCCCGAGCTTGCTAGAACTTTGAGGCGGAATATGGCCACAGAACTAGAGGCAGCAAGGCTCGCTGCCGAACTGCAGGCCCAACAAAATCTGAATGCTGGTGGTCTGCAGGATGAGGATCTCGAATTAGATGGAACTGGCGCTACTGGCGCCATTATTGTTCCACCACTACCGCCCGGAGCCAAGTTCAACATCACTAGCACGATGATCCAGCTGTTGAACTGGAGAGGAGTGTTCCGAGGTGTCGCTAGGGATGATCCAAACCAGCACTTAATGAATTTCGTGGGCATCTGCAAGTCGTTCGAACTGCCAGGAGTGAGTCAGACTGCGATCAGGCTTAGGTTGTTTCCGTTGTCTCTGTCTGATGAGGCAGCGTTGTGGTTGACAGAATTGACCCCCGACTCTATCGCAACGTGGGGAGAGTTGAGAGGAGCTTTCCTAGAAAGGTTCTTTCCTCCCTCTCGGATGATACAGTTGAGGGACGAAATCAGCAACTTCAGGCAGCAACCGCACGAAGCACTGCACGAGACCTGGTTGCGATTTAAGAAGAAGCTGACACAGTGCCCCAACCATCAGCTGAACAACGAATTCTTGATGCAGACATTCTACCGGGCACTAAATTCGGCTACCAAGCCGACATTGGATAACGCAGCAGGTGGAGCGTTTATGGGTCGCACTTTTGCCGACGCCACAGCTATTTTAGACAGGCTCACCAAGACCAACAGGGCCTGGCACACACGAGATTCAGAGGTTGCAGCTAGCACCTATACAGTTGGTATGTCAGCTGAGCAGCGTAGGAAAGAGGAGGAACGCGACCAAGACATGGCGCACCTGAAAACGCAGTTAGATCTCCTGACAAGGCACTTGACGTCAGGAAGTATAGAGAAGGTGCAAGCTGTGGGTTCCCAAGGTATAGAGACTGAGGACGCGAATTACGTGGGGGGTTTCCAGGCCAATGGCCAAGGAAACCAAGGTCGGAACTATCCAAACCACTATGAGAATGGTGGCTACAAAAATCGCGACCAAGGAAGCTGGAGGAACAACACCGATAGAGGTGGGTTGTATATACCACCTAGTAATCGGGATAAAACTGGCAGCGAGGCTGAGACGTCCAAACTTGAGAACATGATGGCAAAGATGCTGCTGAAGGTGGAATCGACTGACTCTGGGGTAAAGGCAATACGGACTGAGTTATCAACGTTGAGTCAAGTAGTGGAGTCACACTCAACCGCGATCAAGCAACTAGAGCAGCAAGTGGGTCACATCTCGGCATCTCTAAACCCAAGGAAACCAGGTACTTTGCCGAGTGACACCACTCATCCGCAGAATAATGCAAGCTGCATGGCGATCACCACAAGAAGCGGAAAATTATTACAGGAATCACATCCGGTAATTCATGCTCAAGGTGATAGTGCGGATGGTGAAGATGCGGTAGAGGAGGAAACGCCAAAGCCCGCAGAGAAACGCAAGGAAGCTGAAAAGCTTCCAACTATGATGTTTCGACACCCACCTCCGTTCCCACAGCGTTTGAAGAAGAGAGCTAACAACGGTAAGTTCCTGAACTTCATCACCATGTTGAAACAAATTTCAATAAACATACCATTGGTGGAAGCGCTGGAACAAATGCCCGGTTATGCCAAGTTCATGAAGGACTTGATCACAAAGAAGAGGACGGTAAGTTTTGAGCCGGAAGACAACCTCCATCACTGCAGCGCTATTTCCTCTAGATCATTAGTGGAAAAGAAAGGAGATCCAGGTGCGTTCACTGTTCCATGTACTATCGGGAAGCTCAACTTCGGAAGAGCTATGTGTGATCTTGGGGCTAGTATCAATTTGATGCCGCTAGCAGTGTATAACAAATTGGGTTTGGGAGCTCCTAAACCAACGTCCATGAGAGTGAGGATGGCTGACCGTTCGGTAAAGCGACCCGTAGGGATCTTGTCTGATGTGCTAATAAAGATCGGTAAGCTTATCTTCCCAGCGGACTTTGTAATTTTGGATTGCGAAGTGGACTTCGAAGTTCCCATAATCTTGGGACGACCATTGTTAGCTACGGCGAGAGTTTTGGTTGACATGGAGAAAAACGAACTGACCTTCCGATTGAACAATGAAATGGTCAAGTTCGATGTGTCTAAATTGATGAAGCAACCAAGTGACATGAGGGTGGTCGCGGTCATCAATGCTATTGAGGAAGAGCCTGCGGATGTGCACCTTGAGGAGAAGTGTTTGGTTGAGACCCGAGCTGCTATGAAGTTGGGATCGAATGGTGTGGTGAGACAGGCAGAGAAAGGCGGTGAAAATAGATCAAAGAAACGAAAACACCGCAAGAGAATCTACAAAGAAAGAGCGAAGAAGCGGTTACGACTAGCTGCGGAGCAAATAAAAGAGGAAGTTGGAGCGCAACATGAGGTTGGCGCACACAAGTACTCCATCGAGTTCTCTTGTTTTGGAGACCCTGGCGGTCTCCAACATCGTTCCAGAATCTGAGCCATATCGACTTCACAGGTATTCCTTTATTCTCACAGTTTTTAGTTTGCATATATATGCATTGGGGACAATGCATGAGTCTAAGTTGAGGGTGTTGGGAAACCTGTGAGTCACCACCGAGGGTTTTTGTTGCCGATTTCTTTTCCCTCCGGTGTGCTATCTAGTAGAACCGGCATGTTTAGGTTGTTGTTTTAATTTTTTTTTTAGTATCTATAGCAAGCATGCGTTGTTCTTGTCTAAAAACGAGGCCCCTTGAAAAAATTTCTGGTTTTGAGCTTATGTTGAAACAATTGACTGTCTGGATCCTTGAATGTCATTGTGTGAATATGATTAGAATGAGTATGCTTAAGCCGAGCGGTTGTTTGATAGTTGGTAGCGATATAGTTTCTTGGTGCTAAGAGTGTGTGAGATTAATTGTCATAAATTCTTACTCTGTGCATGCATCTAGAACTTGCCCGGTCTATTTTGTTAAGTTTGAAGTTTGGTTGCTTAGGAAAGGATCACAGGCCCTTTTTGATGCAGTCCACTTAGCCTATATGACCGTCCAAATACAAATAATCCCTTTTGATCCCTGTTTGAGCCGTAATTGACCTTATTCTTTCAATAACCTGTCACCATTCCTGTTTAACTTTGAATCCCTATCTTGGCCCTGGTCCTTCCTTGGACATCGTGCACCTCAACGTAAGCAAAACAACCTAAGTTGAGGGTGGCTACTATAGAGGTAAACCCTGTTTTGGCCCTGGTCCTACCAATGGACATTGTGCACCTTGACGTAGGCAATCAGCCTAAGTTGAGGGTGGCTACTACAGTGGTAAAGGAGAAGAAAAAGAGGATGGAGATGATTGTTGTTGAATAGAATGAAAATCCGGGTGTGCGCCTAAGAAAAGAAAAGAAAAATAAAGAAAGATGAAAAAGATCGAAAAAGAAACAAAAAGAATTGTCAATAAAGAGGTCGCACCTGTATCTAGAATCAAGGAAATAAAAAGGTGAATAAGGATGGATAAAGTGAAGTTATGTGGTGATAAGATGTAAATGGTTCCAAGGAGGGCTTAGTCACTAACCCCTAAATGTATCCTACCTGCACCCGAAGCATCATTACAAGCAAATACAAGTCCTGTAGTGATCCTAAGTAGCTTTCTGAAGAACTGAAATAGAATAGTAAGGGCAAGCCTATGGTATCGCATGTGCATTGTTTGAAATCGTTTGTGAGGGTGAGCGCTTACCTAGTCCCAAATCTTGTGTGTGGGATTTCTTTGTGGTGAGGGCACCAAGATGTCTATATTGTCTATTGATTGTTAGGATAGCTGCGTATGTGTATGCATAATATTCTATCATATCGGAATGACATGTTTGGATCCTTGCAAGTTAGTGTTTCATACATACGTGTGCTACGAGGGAGCTTGATTTAATTGAATAAGTTTTGAATGACCATGAAGTGCTATAGACATGAGTTCGTGTTCTTAGTTGAGTCGTATTATTGTTTTATGTTATGTTGCTTGAGGACAAGCGAACGTTTTAAGTTGAGGGTGTTGATGTGACGCTAATTTACGTCACTTTCGACTCCTTTTTACTAAGAACAATCGTACGTTTTCAAGCAACCATTGTTGTTTTTGATGTTTTTATGTTGTATTTGTAGGAAATGGAAACAAACACGGAAACGGACGGAAATACGCGAAAAAGAGCAATCTGCCTAAGAGTGACGGCCTGCGTGACGGCCCGTCACATGTGTGACGGTCCGTCACTGGGACCGTCACTCCAAGGCAGCAAAGGGGCAGTGCCACTGCCTAAGACTGACGGTCCAGGCGACGGTCCGTCAAGGCAGTGACGGTCCGTCAGCCTGACCGTCAAGTTAAGGCAGTGGCGTTACGTCGGCGACCCGCGTTTTGGGGATTCCTAGCCCGTTTTGGATTTGGTTTCTTTGACTCCTATAAATACCCTATGATAGGTTTATGTAATTAGAATACACCCAATAGTTTTAGAATAGTTTTTAGTCGTTTTTTGAGAGCAACAACACGTTTTCGGATTCTTGAATTCGTGTTCTTGAGTTCTTGGTTGTTCTTGTTCTTGGATTATTGAAGAGTATTTTCATCATATTGTAAGAATCTTCTTTCCTTATTATGAATTCAATTCTCTTCTCTTTTCTTTATAGCATGATTAACTAAAACTCCCGCAACTAGGGTTGTGGGAGCCATGGCAAACGTAGCAATATAGATTCCGGGTAGCGTTGGGTTCGATTTATGTATTGTCACGTTGTTAATCATACATTATGTCACGTTTTCTAGTGGGTTGCAAACATTAGAACATGCCTAGGTTTAATTTGCTTGAGAAAGAGATTAAAACCGGGAAACTTGATTAACAACAAGGATTCGAGACTACCAACTCTCGTCTTAAAGATTAATGCCGTAACTGGATTAATCTACTTGATGTTAGGATTGAGAGCTAAAAAGCACATCTTTTTGAGATCGAGAGAAGATAAAAGGAAATTTGTTTATTTGGTCGAGAGACGTTTAGACGATACAATTGACGCAATCACATCGTGACATTCATATAGAAAGAACCCGGTTAAGCCTAGAATCGACATTGTTACAACGCCATGGTAACCACGTCCCTAGTTCGCATTCTCTCCTACTGATTATTTCTCCTACGTTTATTATTGTTTTGTTTACAATTTGATTACAAAACCCCCCCTTTAGTTACTGGAAACGATTGACAACTAGTCACATACTTCACCAAAGTCTTAATCATCACCATATTCTCTGTGGGATTCGACCCCAACCTTGTTGGGTTATATATTTGACAACGATCGCATACGCTTCTTAAATTGAGGTGTAGTTTGAGCGTTATCTACTGGGTACCTTATGCTTCGCATTTGGTGCTTACCCTACCCCCTGCATCTTTTGGTGCAGATTCTAGCATGGGCCATCGCCGTTAGATCGCTGTGATTTGTGCTTGGAGATCTGTTGGGGACTACTTTAGACTGAGGGTGAGCTCTTGGCGAACAGAGCTTAGCTTTAGTTTATCTTCGGGTTTATGTACTCTATTACCATTCAGAGACATCTGTATATATTGTTTTAGATTGTTTGCACTCCATGTATGTAGTTCAAGCTCTATACTATGATACCAGGTCTTGGGGTTTGGTTTAATTTTCGCATATGTATATATATATTCCTGTTATCTATTCTCTTCATCTTGTTCCCTTACTTTTGCTTATTAAATTGTTCTTTCGCTTATTTGTTAGATAGTAGCCCATTACTAACTGTTCTGGGCTACGGGGATTAGTTCGCCTACCGGGGGGTTGTAGATGACATCATGACCGAGAAATCGGGTCGTGACAGCTCGGGTACCACGCCTGGTACAAGTTTATTTTACTGCATTATTGCATTGATATTGCTTCATTGCATTGATACTGTTGCATTGCATTAATTGTTATTGGTTCCATGAGTGGACCGAGCTATTTTTTTGAAATGTGATAATTATTGGTGGTTCTTGAGTGATCGGAAATCCTGTTATGTCTATTGTGAGTTTGGTCTTGATATAGGCCGGGTTGTTATATTATGCTACTAGTTTGGTCTTTGTGTAGGCCGGATTGTTATTGTATATTGTGAGTTTGATCTTGGTATAGGCCGGGTTGCTATATTATACTACTAGTTTGGTCTTGGTGTAGGCCGGGTTGTTATGGTATATTGTGAATTTGGTCTTGGTATAGGCCGGGTTGCTATATTATGTTATTATTTTGGTCTTGGTGTAGGCCGGGTTGTTATGGTATATTGTGAGTTTGGTCTTGGTATAGACCGGGTTACTATATTATGTTATTAGTTTGGTCTTGGTGTAGGCCGGGTTGTTATGGTATATTATGAGTTTGGTCTTGGTATAGGCCGGGTTGCTATATTAAATTATTAGTTTGGTCTTGGTGTAGGCCGGGTTGTTATGGTATATTGTGAGTTTGGTGTTGGTATAGGCCGGGTTGCTATATTATGTTACTAGTTTGGTTTTGGTGTAGGCAGGGTTGCTATCTTATGTTATTAGTTGGTCTTGGTGTAGACCGGGTTATTATGTTAGTTATTAGTTGGTCTTGGTGTAGACCGGGTTTGTCATGTTAACACTAGATGTGTGAGGGGGATCTGGGTGGGTCCGGACTATTTAAAAGAGGTTATGTGCTCATAAATTGATGTCATTAAGTGTAATAAAGGGGGTCATGAATTATCATGGTTAATAAGTTAAGGGTGGGTCTTGGTATAGACCGGGTAGTCTGTTGAACACTTAGGTGTGGATGGAGGACCCTTGGAGGGTCTGGGTTATGTGATCCAAGAAGGGATTTAGATGTAGCTCTATGGTGGTCATTGATGGTGTCAATGGTTGTTAGGTGAATTGCATGTGGTTGGTAAACATAGAGGAAGATTGAGAGTCTGGGTGTGCTTATTGATTAATATAACCAGGTGGTAAAGCTGTCCTAGAGGTCCGAGAAAGTCCAGAAAATGGTAGGTAATACTTGGGTATAAGTGGTTTGGTTGGACAGTGGGCCGGATTTAGTCTGGTTATTTAGTCAAGGTAGTTGACTGGGGTAAAGGTTAAAGGTGACTTGGAAAGTCCACGTGTCAAAATGACTTGGGAAGTCTAGGTGACAAGGTGACTTGGGAAGTCTGGGTGACAAGGCAACCTTGAGAAGTCTAGTTATGAGTGAGACTTGGGAAGTCCTAGATGTCAGGGTCAAGGCTAAAGGTGAAGGAGGGAGCTATAATGTTTATTTCATATTTTTCCCTATTTTCCTATATGATGGTACGTGTGGATTCGGGTCGATCGATGATGCCTACCAATACGTGTGGTTGTACTGACTCTACTCTTGCTATACCTTTTTGGTATAATCTGGTTACAGGGCTGGTGATGTTTCATAGGTACGTGATGATGGTGATCTGCAGCAGCTTCCGTTCTTCGACTCTATGACGGAAGTTGTGTCTCATTTCTTTTCCCTCTTGTATAAATCTTGTAGTAGCTCTTGTACCTGTTTAGACTAGATCCTAGGAAGGGGTGTTTTCAACTGTAAAACTGTTTTCTATTTTTTTGGTGTTGCAATAAAAAGGTTTTATAAGTAAAGGTAAAGGTTATTTTGCTACTTTCTATTGTTCCGCATGTAACCTGTTGGACGGGTGGTGAGGGTTTGTCTATCTAAGTGGTTAGATTAGGCACCTGCACGACCCGGTGGGTTGGGTCGTGACACCACACCTGGTATAAAATATCACTTGGCTCGGGTACCACACCTGATGCAGGTTATTCATTGGTTGGCTCGGGTACCATTCCTGGTACATATTTATTATGATTGGCTCTGGTACCACGTCTAATATGGGTTTGATTTTTATTTATGTGTTGGTTCCATGAGTGAATCGGGTTTATTTGTTGTGATGAATTATTATGTGTTGGTCCATGAATGGCCGGGTTGGTATGTTTAAGTGTTCAGGTGGTTTTTTGAGTATATGTTGAACACCATAGACGATGTCCTAGATATCCTTGGACAGTTTGGGTTGCTATTTATATGGTTGTTCGTTTGGACATGTCTTATATGGTGGTTGAGTCAAGTTGATGACTGAGAGTCTTGCTTATATGTACTTGACATTATTATACATGTTGTTCTGGTTTACTAAGTTATGGTTAACTGTTCAGATTTGTATCTTGAAACTGGCCGATGATCCTACCAGTATACTATTGTTCTTGTGTACTGATATTGTACTTGCTCTTCTTTTGTTGAGTACAAAGCATATTCCGGTGGCTATTTTGACATCTCAATTGTGATCAAGGCAACATCTAAATTTAAGGGTGAGCTACATCTTTTGGGCTACCATGAATTTGTCTACTTGTTTTAGTCCCTTATTTGGACTTGGATTTCTTTTGTTTTGGGGTTGCATCCCATATTCTAGACATATTTTAGAGTTTTGATACACTAGTTTGGTTAAGTGTTGGCTTGATTAATTGGTTCTCCAACCGGGAGTTTAGTGTGAGTGCCACTTGCAGCGGGTTAAGTCATAAAAAAGATGGTATTAAAGCCTTAGGTTTGTTGATCTCGTCGTACCAAAATGAGTCTAGTAGAGTCTTGCGGAGACGTCTGTATTTTTCTTTGAGAAGCTACAAGACATTAGGAAACTATCTCTTTTTCCTTCCATCGTGCTATAACTTGATTTCCATTAGTATCTAGCGATCCAAATTGTATCTGATCTCCTTCACTCTTTTGTCCAGAAATAGTGAATGCTAGACAAAATGAAGCGATGGCAGTAGTTGCAACTGCAAGACCGGTGGTTCGAGGGCGAGGTAGAGATAGGGGTAGAGGGAGAGTGAAACCCGCCAGAGGTGGATCTCAGGTAGCGGCTGAGCTAAGTACGATGACCCCTCCCCCACCCCAGGATCATATTGAGGATGCTAAGGCGGTACACGAGGATGGCATAAAACCAGAGGTGGCGACACCGAGTAGAGGTGCATGCCTTCATCCTATGTCTTCTGAGGTCATTCAGCAGGTGTTGGCATTCTTGAGCGGGATTGCAGGTACTGGAGCCACCCTCACAACACCAACAGTTCAGGTTTTGGGTGCCCATCTAGCTTTTGCCATAGCTTCCAAGATGGATGAAGATTTGGGTACAGATGCATTCTTCCTTATGATATTAGGCTCTATCATGACCGGCACCGAGCATGACTTGTTAACTAAGTTTATGAAGCTGAAACTTCTGTCATTTCATGGTACAGAAGATGAGGATGCTTTTGAGTTTATTTTGAACTGTTATGAGAGATTGCACAAGTTAGGGATTGTACATGTCACGCTTCGAGGCTACCCCCGAGATGTAACACGGGACGCGGGACCATAAGTGCCCCAAGTTAACCCTTGGCTAAAGCATGACTTAAACAAACATAGATAAACTTAATGGAAGCATTAGGCTGAAGAGATAGATAGACTGAGTCATCAACAACTCAAACATAATATAACAGAATCTGAAACCCAAATACAGAATCTTTACTATATCTGAAAGCCTCAAAATTTAATAATGAGTTGCTGAGACAAGACCTCAACTAACTCCCAATACTAAACAAAAACCATAAAGATAGACAACTGATACTAGTCCTCGAAGTATGAGGACTCACCACTCAAAGCTGGGACACCGACTAATCTCTAGCCACAAATTTGAAAACCCGAACCTGAATCTGCATCATCAAGAGGATGCATCACAAGATATGCGTCAGTACTATAGGATGTACTGAGTATATGAGATATGAAAAATCTGAAGTAAACATGCTATACATACTTTAAAACTGAGGTCATGCTATGAACTAACAAAACTATAATGTAAATGACTCAATGCAATATCATAAGCTAAAAATATAATCATAAGTAGTAAGTCTGAAATCTGAGCAACAGTCAAATACATTTTTAAAAACATGAAACTGCTTCTGTGGGAGGTTCTCTAACCGACATAGACCATGTGAGCTACATGGAATCTGATGTATCCATCCCATCGAAAGGACCCAATATACCTTGCCAGGGTATAAAGGCATAACTAGTATGATCACGTTGTCTGATACCCACAGAGGGGACTTAAAGAACCTACAGTGGCACGTAGTTTTGGGATATACAAGGGGTATGCTCACCCAATCCAACTCGGTACTCAATACTACTCCCAAAACATACTTATAGCTCAATTTATACTTGTGACATATCTAATGCCAAATCTGTTTGAAAAGCATACGGGTATATCTGATACCATGCAATTCACATAGCTTAGGTAGACATATCTAGATGCCAAACCTTTCATAAAACATAAAGACATATTTGATTTCATATAATTCGTACTTCAAAATCCTTAAAACTTAGCATAGCCTTAATTCAAAACATACTTTTCTTTCTAAATTCATAACTTGAAGAATTAGGCATGAAATTTCATGATAATAGAGGCCATGTTATCTAAACATGCCAATTTTCACTTGAAATCATGCAATTCAATGGAATCATGCTAGAATTTGTCTTTAATGCATGGACTTTTGAAATCAATTAAGAAACCTCAAATAAAACATAGATAAGCAATGAGAAACCATGAATTGATGCTTTAAAATTGAACCCATAAATTTTTCCCCAAATTGGGTAAGAACCTAATTTCATAATTTCATAAATCAAAGTAAAAACCATGAGTTTTGGGCATAAGGATGAAAGGAATTCCTTATTGAATAGCCACATACCTTATTGAAGCTAGCTTGATCTTAAGATGAAAACAAGTGGAGGCTTGTTCTTGGAGCTTGAGACTTGGAGCTTGAAGGAGTTCTTTCTTCTTTAGGAATAGAATTGCTTAGAATGAGAAGAATTTAGGCTATTAGGGAATAAAAACCTACTAAAAATGGTCAAAACGACCTCACTTAGGTATTAAAAAGGGTGGGTAATTATAGAAATACCTCTGAGACTTAATTAAGAAAAAATTATTTTAAAACTCGGCCTCAAGTTCCATGGGTCCTTTTCATGGACCGTAGAAGTAACCACGACTCGTGGATTAGAGTCGTGGTTCCTGAGCCAAATTCCAGGTTACAGATAACTTTCCATGAACTAACAGGACGACCCATAGAAACTTCTACGAGTCGTGGAACCAACTCGTGGTTTCAGGGGAATTGACCACTCTCTGTCTAATTTCCATGGGTTGGTTCCACGTCCTGTGGAAGCATCCACAAATCGTGAAACTGACTCGTAGTTCTCAGACCTGAGGGTGGTCTTTTGGATTGAAATTATGAGTCCCTTCCACGACTCATGGAACCATATACGGCTCGTGGACTTGACCCGTGATCCCTGAAAGTTCAAAATTCTTCAAGTTTATAAGTTTGAAAGCTAGATCAAAATTCTGGGGTGTTACAATATCTCCCCCCTTGGGATCATTCATCCTCGAATGAAGACTAAGCAAGGAAAACTGAAGAGAAGATAGCCCAACCAAACAACAAAACATAAATCTCAAGGATAAACATGAAAACTGAGCTTTTGAACTTAAAACATGATTGAACTAATTTCAGAAAACATGAATGCATGCTAGGATCATGAGGAAAAACTAATTGAATAGAGTCGGAGGGACATACTAAGGATAAAACTAGTATTTCAAGATGAGACTGAATCAGAAGGAAAGATATAGGGGGTACTTGGCTTTCATGGCTACTTCTGTTTCCCAAGTAGTTCCCTCAACTAGCTGATTTCTCCAAAGAACCTTTACTGAAGCGACTTCTTTGTTTCTCAACCTCCGAATCTGACGATCAAGAATCTCCACAGAAACCTCCTCATAAGTAAGGCTATCCTTCACACTCACATCTTCCAAGGGAACAATAAAGGTCGGATCACCAATACACATCTTCAACAAAGACACAAGGAAAATCGGATGAACCGCTTCTAAATCCGATGGCAAATCCAACTCATAAGCAACACTACCAACTCTTCGTAGAATCCGATAAGGACCTACATAGTGGGGACTAAGCTTTTCTTTCATATCGAATCTCATCACACCCTTCATGGGTAAAACCTTTAGAAATACCCAATCATCAACCTCAAACTCCAACTCTCTTCTCCTCACATCTGGAGCCACCTCCACAACACCAACAGTTCAGGTTTTGGGTGCCCATCTAGCCGTTGCCATAACTTCCAAGATGGATGAAGATTTGGGTACAGATGCATTCTTCCTTATGATATTAGGCTCTATCATGACCGGCACCGAGCATGACTTGTTAACTAAGTTCCTGAAGCTGAAACTTCTGTCATTTCATGGTACAGAAGATGAGGATGCTTTTGAGTTTATTTTGAACTGTTATGAGAGATTGCACAAGTTAGGGATTGTACATGTCACGCTTCGAGGCTACCCCCGAGACGTTACACGGGACGCGGGACCACAAGTGCCCCAAGTTAACCCTTGGCTAAAGCATGACTTAAACAAACATAGATAAACTTAATGGAAGCATTAGGCTGAAGAGATAGATAGACTGAGTCATCAACAGCTCAAACATAATATAACAGAATCTGAAACCCAAATACAGAAACTTTACTATATCTGAAAGCCTCTAAATTAAATAATGAGTTGCTGAGACAAGACCTCAACTAACTCCCAATACTGAACAAAAACCATAAAGATAGACAACTTATACTAGTCCTCAAAGTATGAGGACTCACCACTCAAAGCTGGGACACCGGCTAATCTCTAGCCACAAATTTGAAAACCCGAACCTGAATCTGCATCATCAAGAGGATGCATCGCAAGATATGTGTCAGTACTATAGGATGTACTGAGTATATAAGATATGAAAAATCTGAAGTAAACATGCTATACATACTTTAAAACTGAGGTCATGCTATGAACTAACAAAACTATAATGTAAATGACTCAATGCATTATCATAAGCTAAAAATATAATCATAAGTAGTAAGTCTGAAATCTGAGCAAGAGTCAAATACATTTTTAAAAACATGAAACTGCTTCTGTGGGAGGTTCTCTAACCGACATAGACCATGTGAGCTACATGGAATCTGATGTATCCACCCCATCGAAAGGACCCAGTATACCTTGCCAGGGTATAAAGGCATAACTAGTATGATCACGTTGTCTGATACTCACAGAGGGGACTTAAAGAACCTACAGTGGCACGTAGTTTTGGGATATACAAGGGGTATGCTCACCCAATCCAACTCGGTACTCAATACTACTCCCAAAACATACTTATAGCTCAATTTATACTTGTGACATATCTAATGCCAAATCTGTTTGAAAATCATACGGGTATATCTGATACCATGCAATTCACATAGCTTAGATAGACATATCTAGATGCCAAACCTTTCATAAAACATAAAGACATATTTGATGTCATATAATTCATACTTCAAAATCCTTAAAACTTAGCATAGCCTTAATTCAAAACATACTTTTCTTTCTAAATTCATAACTTGAAGAATTAGGCATGCAATTTCATGATAATAGAGGCCATGTTATCTAAACATGCCAATTTTCACTTGAAATCATGCAATTCAATGGAATCATGCTAGAATTTGTCTTTAATACATGGACTTTTGAAATCAATTAAGAAACCTCAAATAAAACATAGATAAGCAATGAGAAACCATGAATTGATGCTTTAAAATTGAACCCATAAATTTTTCCCCAAATTGGGTAAGAACCTAATTTCATAAATCAAAGTAAAAACCATGAGTTTTGGGCATAAGGGTGAATGGAATTCCTTATTGAATAGCCACATACCTTATTGAAGCTAGCTTGATCTTAAGATGAAAAGAAGTGGAGGCTTGTTCTTGGAGCTTGAGACTTGGAGCTTGAAGGAGTTCTTTCTTCTTTAGGAATAGAATTGCTTAGAATGAGAAGAATTTAGGCTATTAGGGAATAAAAACCTACTAAAAATGGTCAAAACGACCTCACTTAGATGTTCAAAAGGGTGGGTAATTATAGAAATACCCCTGAGACTTAATTAAGAAAAAGTTAAGAAAAAGGGAACAATAAAGGTCGGATCACCAACACACTTCTTCAACAAAGACACATGGAAAATTGGATGAACCGCTTCTAGACAATGTGAGCTACATGGAATCCGATGTATCTACCCCATCGAAAGGACCCAATATACCTTGCCGGGGTATAAAGGCATAACTAGTATGATCACGTTGTCTGATGCCTACAGAGGGGACTTAAAGAACCTACAGTGGCACGTAGTTTTGGGATATACAAGGGGTACACTCACTCAATCCAACTCGGTGCTCAATACTACTCCCAAAATATACTTATAGCTCAACTTATACTTGTGACATATCTAATGCCAAATCTGTTTGAAAAGTATACGGGTATATCTGATACCATGTATTCACATAGCTTAGGTAGACATATCTAGATGCCAAACCTTTCATAAAATATAAAGACATATCTGATGTCATATAATTCATACTTCAAAATCCTTAAAACTTAGCATAGCCATAATTCAAAATATACTTTTCTTTCTAAATTCATAATTTGAAGAATTAGGCATGCAATTTCATGATAATAAAGGTCATATTATCTAAACATACCAATTTTTACTTGAAATCATGCAATTCAATAGAATCATGCTAAAATTCATCTTTAATACATGAGATTTTGAAATCAATTAAGAAACCTCAAATAAAACATAGATTAGCAATGAGAAACCATGAATTGATGCTTTAAAAGTGAACCCATAAGGCTTTCCCAAATTGGGTAAGAACTCTAATTTCACAATTTCTTAAATTAAAGTAAAAACCATGAGTTTTGGACATAAGGGTGAAAAGAAAACCTTATTGAATACCCTACCTTATTGAAGCTAGCTTGATATTAAGATGAAAAGAAGTGGAGGCTTGATCTTTGAGCTTAAGACTTGGAGCTTGAAGGAGTTCTTTCTTCTTTAGGAATAGAATTGCTTAGAATGAGAAGATTTTAGGCTATTAGAGAATAAAACCCTACTAAAAATAGTCAAAACGACCTCACTTAGGAGTTAAATATGGTGGATAATTATAGAAATACCCCTGAGACTTAATTAAGAAAAAACTATTTTAAAACTCGGCTTTAGGTTCCACAGGTCCTTTCCACGGACCATAGAAGTAACCACGGCTCGTGGATTGGAGTCGTAGTTCCTAATCCAAAATACTAGGCTGCAGATAACTTTCCATGAACTAACAGGATGACCCATAGAAACTTCTACGAGTCATGGAACCAACTCGTGGTTTCGGGGGAATTGATCACTCTCTGTTTGATTTCCACAGGTTGGTTCCTTGATCCATGGAAGTATCCACGAATCGTGAAACTGACTCGCGGTTCTCAGACCTAAGGGTGGTCTGCAGGACTGAAATTATGAGTCCCTTCTATGACTCGTGGAACCATCCACGGCTCGTGGACTTGACCTGTGATCCCTGAAAGTTCAAAATTCTGCAAGTTTCTGAGTTTGAAAGCTGGATCAAAATTTTGAGGTGTTATAGTACAACAACATAGGGTTGAGTTTGTGACTTTGCAGCTGCAGGGTGATGCCAAGCAGTGGTGGAGGGCCCACGTAGAGTTTCATTTGTCAACTTTGCCTCTGATGACTTGGGCCCAGTTTCATGCTTTGTTTCTGGAGAAATATGTGACCCGCACTCTCAGGGATCGTAATAAGGATGAGTTTTTAGGCCTTGAACAGGGAAATATGTATGTTGCAGCTTATGAGGCCAAATTACACGCCTTGTCTCGCTATGCTACCCTATTGTTGGGTACCAAGGAGGAGAGGATTTACTTGTATGTTAAGGGTTTGAATAGTGATTTGAAAGTTTTATTCATTCACATGACTTTGGAAGGGAGGAGCTTTAATATGGTGACTGACTATGTAAAGAAACTGGAGGGAGTTAAGCAGTTTGGGCAGGCTAAGGTGTTAGCTAAGAAGTACCGAAGTGTGGGTAGTTTCAGTGGTTTTTATTCCAAAGGTCCCAGACATTAGGTTCATTTAGCTCATCCTATTCAGTCAGCCTTGCCAGCTTCTACCAGTGGTCAGTCTGGGGACATTCAACAGTCTCCAACTACTAGAGGCCAGGGGGCTTCCTATTCTTCTACCAGTAGGACCTCTCTTGAGCAAGGATGTTTTCGTTATGGTGATCTAGGTCATTTCAAGAGGGAGTTCCCTCTGAGGTAGGCAAGTAATTTGGTGCAGCAGCAAACTAAGGATGTGGTTCCAGAAGTTGGAGGTGGCAATGGCAGGGGACGTCTACAGGATGGGTGAGGTAATAATCAGGCAGGCTGTGGTGGTAACAGAGGAAATGGTAACACATGGAAGGGTGGAGCACATCCTTCTAGAGAGGTTTCCTGGATTAATGATAAAGCTCATTGTTATGCTTTCCTGGGCAAGTCTGAGGCTAAGGCATCTAATGTTGTGATAACAGGTACTATTCTCGTCTGTGACCGAATGGCTTTTATTTTGTTTGATCTGGGTTTCACATATTCATATGTATCTGTTAGATTTGCCTTGGGTCTAGACTTGATTTGTGATATTCTTTATTCTCCTATTCATGTTTCTACCCCGGTTAGGGATTCTATGGTAGTGACCCATGTGTATAGTTTATGCTCTATGGTGTTTATGTGTTTTCAGACTTGGGTAGACTTGGTTATATTGGATATGCTTGATTTTGATATTATTTTGGGTAAGACTTAGCTGTCTCCTTATCATGTTATGTTAAACTGTAATTGTAAAATAGTAACTCTAGAGATGCCGAGTATGATTAGACTAGAGTAAAAAGGTGTGTATAGGCCTAAGTCACCAAAAATCATATCCTTTATTTGGGATAGAAAACTAGTAGGGAATGGATGTTCAGCCTTCCTGGCTCATCGTCGAGATATTAGTGCGAAGTCCTCTTTTATTGAGTCAGTCCTTGTGGTTTCTGAATTTCAGGAGGTATTTTCTATGGATTTGCCTGGTATGCCTCCGCATAAGGATATTGATTTATGTATAGATTTGGAGTTTGGCACTCTCTCAATCTCTATTCCTCCTTACCGAATGGCTCCAGTTGAGTTGAGGAAACTTAAAACTCAACCGCAAAAACTTCTTGATAAGGGATTTATTCATCCAGTGTTTCACCTTGGGGTACTCCGATCTTATTTATTAAAAATAAGGATGATAGCATGAGAATATGTATAGACTATAGGCAGTTGAACAAGGTTACCATCTAGAATAAGTATCCATTGCACTGCATAGATGACTTTTTCAACAAGTTATAGGGTGCTTCAGATTTTTTTCAAAATTGACTTGAGGTCAGGGTATCATAAGCTAAAAATTAGGCCTGAGGATATACCTAAAAAGGCTTTCAAGACTTGATATAGGCATTATGAGTTCCTGGTAATGTCATTTGGGTTGACCAATGCACTGGTGGCTTTCATGAGTTTGATGAATGGTGTCTTCAAGTCATTCCTGGATTCCTTTGTGGTTGTATTTATAGATGACATTTTGATTTACTCCAAGAGTAGGGAGGAGCATGCAAAGCATCTTCGTATTATTTTGGGAATTCTGGAGAAAAAAAATTATATACTAAGTTTTTGATATGCAAATTCTGGTTATCTTTGATTGCCTTCTTAGGGCATGTGGTCTTGGAAAAGGGGGTGATGGTAGATCCTCAGAAGATTGAGGTGGTTAAGAGTTGGATTTGGCCTAGCTCTGTAATTGAGGTTAAAAGTTTTGTGGGTCTTGCCAGCTACTATCGCAGGTTTGTCAAGAATTTTTTCTTCCATTGCTACTCACTTGACAAGGTTGACTCAGAAGAAAGTACTATTTGTTTGGTCTAACAAGTGTGAAGAGAGCTTCCAAAAGCTCAAGACACTTTTGACTACAGCTCATATTCTATCATTGTCGATTGAAGGTAAGGACTTCATTGTATTTTGTGATACTTCACGTTCGGGTTTGGGTGTTGTGTTGATGCAGGACAGGAATGTCATAGCCTATGCTTCGAGGCAATTGAATCCTCATGAGAAAAACTACCCAACCCATGATTTGGAGTTGACAGTGGTGGTATTTGCACTTAAGATCTGGAGGCATTACCTCTATGGTATCAAGTGTGAGGTCATAGACCATCGCAACCTATAGCATGTGTTTACGCAGAGGGATCTGAATCTGAGACAGAGAAGGTGGATGGAGTTGTTAAAAGATTATGACATGACCATCCAGTATCATCTGGGTAAGGCCAACGTGGTGGCAGATACATTGAGCCAGAAGCGGTAAGCATGGGCAGTTTGGCTTGTTTGGGGGTGTCAAAGCGACCTTTGACTAGAGAGATTCAAATTCTGGCATCTAAGTTCATATAGTTTGGCATTTTAGAAAAGGGTGGAGTGATATTTCGAGGTTGAAATCAAGCAATTTAAGGATGTGCAATTAAATAAGCTATGGAATAAGGTAGTGTCTGGTGAGACTTTGGACGTCATACTTGATGTGTGTAAAGTGTTGTGATTTAGAAGGCGGATATGTGTCTCTCGGTTTGATGAATTGGTTTGAAATGTGTTAGTTGAAGCTCATGGTTCGCGATACTCTATTTATCCAAGATTAACCAAAATGTATCGGGACATAAGGCAGCTTTATTGGTGGCCTAGGATGAAAAAGGATATAGTGGAATATGTGTCCAAGTACCACAATTGTCAGTAGGTGAAGTACGAACACCAAAGACCTGCAGGATTGCTTCAAAGGATGCCCATCCTTGAGTGAAAGTGAGAAAGGATAACCATGGATTTTGTGGTGGGTCTTCCTAAGACCTTGAGAAAGTATGATTCAATTTGGGTCATCATGGATCGGCTGACTAAGTCGGCCCATTTTATTCTGGTTATGATGGATTATAACTCACAGTAGTTGGCCAAAATCTACGTAAAGGAGATTGTAAGGCTGCATGGGGTGCCACTTTTCATTATTTCGGACAGAGGTACGCAATTTACCTCTAAATTCTGGGGCAAGTTGCATAAAGAGTTGGGCACCCAGCTCACTTTTAGCACAACTTTTCATCCTTAGATGGATGGTCAGTCAGAGCAGACGATTCAGGTGCTTGAGAATGCTGAGAGCATGTGTGATTGACTTCGGGGGTCATTGGAACCAGTTTTTGTCGTTGTGTAAATTCTCATACCATAATAGCTATCACTCTAGTATTAACATGGCATCGTTCGAGGAACTTTATGGAAGGGGATGTAGATCGCCCATAGGATGATTCGAGGAGGGTGATATAAAGCCTATGGGTGTTGATTTAGTGAAGGATGCTCTGGCAAAAGTGAGGGGTATTCAGACCAAGTTGTTGGCAGTCCAGAGTAGACAAAAGGAATATGCAGACTGCAAGGTAAGGGACATGTTTTTTCAAGTTGGTGAACAAGTTCTATTGAAGGTTTCACCTATGAAAAGAGTCATGAGGTTTGGCAAGAAAGGTAAGCTTACCCAGGCACATTGGTCCGTTCAAGGTTCTAGAAGGTGTAAGGCCGATAGCTTACAGATTGGCATTGTCGCCTAGTATATCCGGAGTTCATCTAGTTTTCCATATATCCATGCTGAAAAGATACCATGAGGATGGGAATTATATCATCAAATGGGACTCGATCTTTCTAGATAAGGACCTAGTACAAGGAGGAGTCGATTGTTATTCTTGATTGGGATGTCCAAAAGTTTAGGACAAAGGAGATCAGATCAGTAAAGGCTCAATGGGAGCATTGTCCGATTGAAGAAGCCTCTTGAAAAACTGAGAGGGACATGCAGGACAAGTACCCTCACTTGTTTAAGGATTCAAGTAATACTTTCTTCTTGATTTAGCTCATTTTTCTTGTTTAATCATTCGGGGATAAACGATGGATAAATTGGTATCTGTTTTAATGACCCTTCTTGTCGTTATAGGTGAGCTAATAGTGTGAAAAATCGGGTAAAAAACCTTTTGGATTGGGGGATTGAGAATTTCAGGATTGGCTAGTATCAGATAACATCTAAGCGAGGTAAGATTTAGAGCAATCCGGGGAAGGATCGGGTGAAATAATTAAGTTTGGACTTATTTTTCTATTAGCTAAGGCATTAAGGAGTCTGTAGGACTTCTCAAAAATAAATTTGGGTGAGTAGAACTCTCGATATCAAACTTGACGTAAAGAAGTTGGTATGGAGCATCAAGGTTTGAGGGTGTGTTGCAAAATGGATAAAATTGGGAGGATCTTCGAGTTTCTATCCCGACGTACTCGCTATAGCGGGTGACACGTTGCTACCGCGATGACACTATAGCAGGAGTCAGAGGTGGCCAACTCTGTTATAGTGGGATGCTTCCGCTATGGCGGTGCCGCTATGGCGGGATTAGTTACTGTAAATGCAGAAACTTCCTCAAAAAGTTTATTATTTCTCAAGAATATTTTGGGAAAGGCCATGGCAATTTTGGGCGATTCTCACCACTTTTCCACCATAATTTCATGGAGATTTTGGGCTATTCTCGGTACTTTTTCACCATAATTCTTTGTTAAGGTAAGTATTTTATCCCCGTAAATTAGTGCATCAATTCTTATGGCTTAGAATCATTAGTTACAGGCTTGGGAAAGGGTTTAACTTAACTTAGATTGAATTTTTTGATGTAAAAGAGAAATGTTGGGATGAAAAACCTTAGGTTCTGGGCTTAAGTTTTTTATTTAAGATTTCTTACCGTAATTCACTGCATAACAATGAAATTGGTAGTAATTAGGTGAATTTAAGGTGGGAAGACCCTGAGATGGGTGGAATAATCATGGAATTAGCCTTGGAGTTCGAGATTAAGTTGTAATCCGCGGTGATATAGGTCATAGTGTTTGTATTCTTATTTTTAGACCACAATCAAGCTAAAGTTTCAAGAAATGGGAAAGCTCCGGTCCAGTAGAGCATTCATGCTTGAATTGAGGTAGGTGATAGTTGTTGTAATCTAAATTTGTGATGTGTGCATTATAACTGTTTCTTTAGTATTACTTGAACCATGTGTGTTTCGGGATAAAGAAATAAGTGTTAGATATGTCTTAAATATCAATTGCATGCAATGAACTGTTTTAAATGCTTGTTGATTGTACAAGTGTGGTATGTTATTCATTGTGATTGTGATTGTTGGGATGTCTGTGATTCTTCAATTGACTCGGTTACCACGCCTGGTACAGATTATCAGTTGGCTCGGATACCACACCTGGTACATGTTATTCATTATCACACCTGGTATAAATTCATTATGGTTGGCTTGGGTATCACGTCTGATACGGATTTAATTTTTATATGTGTGTTGGTTTCATGAGCGAACAAGGCTTATTTATTATGATGTATTATTATGTGTTGGTCCATAAGTGGTCGAGTTTGTATGTTTAAGTGTTCAGTTGGTTTCTTGAGTAACCGGGATTGCATGTTGAACATCATAGACGATGTCTTAGGAATCCTTGAGCGGTCCAGGTTGCTATTTTATATGATTGTTTGTTTGGAAATGTCTTATATGGTGGTTGAGTCAAGTTTGATGACAGAGAGTCTTGCTTATATATACTTGACCTTATTATACATGTTGTTCTATTTTACTAAGTCATGATTAACTATTCATATTGCGTATCTTGGAACTGGCTGATGATCCTACCAGTACACACTGTTCTTGTATACTGATACTACACTTGCTCTTCTTTTGTTGAGACCTCAATTGGGATCCGGGCAATATCTGAATTCAAGGGTGAGCAACATCTTTTGGGCTATCATGGATTCCTCTACTTGTTCTAGTCCCTTGTTCGGACTTGTATTTTTTTGTTTTGGGGTTGCATCCCTGTCTTCTAGACATGTTTTAGAGTTTTAGTACACGACTTTCATATTCTAAGGATTTAATTTCGCAGGTTTTACTATTTTGTTAAGTTAAGATGTGAATCTTGATTTACCTATTGAATTTGGTTTTTAGCTGCTTAGTTTGGTTAAGTGTTGGCTTGATTAATTGATTCTCCAACCGAAAATTTAGTGTGGGTGCCACTCGCGGTGGATTAGATCATGACAGTTATCCACCGCAGTGTCATCACCACCACAATCAACAACCATCACCCACAGTCATAACAGTCATCATCGTTAATCACCATAGTCAGTCGTACCACCCACTATTTACAATCATCACCACTTGCCATAATTACCATAACAACCACCAATCACACCGACCAACAATCACCATCATCATATATCACCAACAACCGCAATTAATCTCTACTACTATCATCTATTACTATAATTATTAATCGTTAGTGACGGAATCAAAATTTTCACTAAGGTAGTTCAAAATATGAAGAAGTAAATACACAAAAATTTCAAAAAAATTTAACATCTATTATATATACATAAAAAATAATTTTAACCTTGTATATATAGTAGGCGTTTGGCCATGAGAATTTTTCACTTTTTTCCGAAAAATTATTTCACTTTTTTCCGAAAATAGTGTGTGGCCATAAAAATTCCAAATACAACTCCGGAGTTGTATTTGGAAACGTGAAAACACCGTGTTTTCACTTTTTTTCAACTCACTTTTTTCACTTTTTAATTATTTTTTTTTGAAAAAATCCTATTTTTGTTATTTTCATAAAATAACCTCATTTAAATTATATTTTATTTTTAAATCATATTTTATGTTCTTAAAAAAAATATATTTAAAATATAGATAATTATTGCAAAAGTTATGGCCAAACACAACTTCAACTCCAACTTCAACTTTGAAAATTCCAAAAAAAGTGAAAACTTTTTCGTTTTCATGGCCAAACGGGCACATAGTCTAATTTTGTATTGGAGGAAATTCAAATGAACCTCCTTACTTCCACATGAATTCTCCCTGTCAATCACTATCACCATCAACCATTATTGTTCACTACTGCTATCAATCATCACCATCTAGCTACTACCACCACCATCAATCACCGCCAATCAACATCTACAACTATCACTTTTAGTTATCACCACTATCGACCACAATACATACCACCATCAATCATATATGATTTTTAAAATATTTTATCAACATAATACTAGATTAATTAGTATATTATTTAAACTTTTATATTTGTTAATTTACCATAAAGATACATTTTATATATTCAAATGTCAGAGTAATCAAACAATTCTAATTATTTTATAAACAAATATGTATTTAAATTTAAATATTTTAATCTTAATAAAATATTAAATGGACCTTAGCTTCCTATAGTTAAGTATGATATTCCACAAAAGTACATAAGAAAAAAATGTATAATGTACACTCTCCATCGTAAAAAGTTGCCCCATCATATATTGGATTTAATATTTTTTATGTAAATATGCAAACATTAATATTTTAATTTTTCATAAAAAAGGTAAAATACTTATTTATTTGTGTATTCCTATTCTAATAAACATATATAGTATATTATGCATGGAGTGCATGTGGATAAAATGACACTCCTTCAACCTTGACTATTTTATTCTTTTTTTTTAATCCAGAATATAATATATAAAAATGCAACCAGTACCACAAAGATTTTACATTTGTCTGTCTCTAAGTTGCAACAATTCTTTTTTCCTTCCTAAATATCAATTCCTCCTCTGGGTTTGTCTTTCTATGTTGTGTTTGGTTATGGTTGGAATAAATCAAATAGTATAATTTTGGTCAGAAATGGATATGATACTTTAGTGGCTGATCAAAGATTTTCAGACAAAAATTCCATTCTCTGCTTTGTGGGTCCCACCTACCATAATCCTAGCAACTATCAGTATATTGTTCCATTTAATTGTTTACCAACCACAGTCTAATCAAATTCAAAACTATCTCGATATATTCCTCAAAAAATCCGATTCAGACAAATTCTTTCCCCAATTAACAAAAAGATTTTGGTAGAATTGCCACATGAAATTGAGCATAATTTTAGAAAGAATAGCCCACTTATTTCTTGAAAAGAGATAGAAAACATGAAATAAAAGCTATTGAAAATCGAGAGAAGTTACCAAGTTATATTACACTAATCATGCAAAAGGATTTATATCATCTGTTTAATTTAGTTGATTATAGCATGTAATTATTACCTTATGTTCTTGCTATTACATCATACTCATTAAAGAGTGTACTGTTATATATATATTATTGTACATCAACTTAATCATATGTTGAAACTCTATATATACACATATAACTTATAGTAAAATGAAAATTGAGTACTCTATTTTTACCATCTTTATTTTACAAGGATAAGATTTATATTTTGAAAAGGCTTGTTATTTGCAATAAATTTTAAAGTGATGGAAATAAATTGTAAATCACAAATAAAATATGAAGAAATAAAATTTTTATTGATAAATACTATGAGTACAATTTTGTTCCTCCCTTGATTCTTCTCTCTGAATTTTCTCCGTGATTCGAGGGTTGTTAATAGCGTATTTCTCGAATGTAGGATGATTTGGGCCACCTAACGATGTATTTGATCGCTAAGAACGTCAGACACCAGCTTTGAAAAATTAAAACAATATTTAATGCCTTGATCTCTCTGAGAAAGACAGTATTTATTGTTTCTACACTTGGTAGAAACAACAATGTTATTTATAAAGTGCCTTAATCTAAGAACCCATTTGTTGATAAAACAATGAAGCATACTGTCTAGCGTAACTATTAGTCAAGGCTGGAGCTAGAAACTAAGGTATGAGTTTGTTTGAACCAAGTAATTTTAGTTCAAACATTAAATTTATTTTTAAAAAATTTAATTAATATATATAAATTATTAATTTTACGCACAGCAAGTCAAAAGGGCTAAATTTTGAAAGTATAAACTTTAAATTTTGAGTGCGCTTATGCTATTAGCCCCTATGGCATTTTCACTACATTTTGAGGCTAAAAGAGACATGACAAAACTGATTTTGTTGACTCTTAACATAAGGCAATAATGGGAATTTTAGTGGCTTTTTATTCACCTTGATTTACAACAATTATGAATTATCTTCAAAGACTGGATTTAGGTAAAAATATCCTAAGTAATTATTGGAGAATAATGATGACATATTGTAACTTTGCATATTCCAATCTCTCATTGTATTGCTTTTAGTTGCTATTTTACTGTTTCTATTTTGGCCCCAATAGTTGAATTACAATTATAAAAATAAGGTTATATACTACTTTATATCTGTGCATTAAATTGTACTCTTACACATTATCAGAATATGATTTTTCATAGTATATGGGATAAGTGGATATTGTGCTATTATGAATTTGTGTCCCATTGATACTGACAATACAGAAATAAGAGAAGGATTCAGTACTAGGTTTTATCAATTTAATTTGCTGAATTCATCATTTAAGATTGTTATTATCACTCCTATTATATCAAGAAAAAGTTATTATTTCAATTGCTATTTTATTGTTTGCACAAACCATCAGAAATTAGCTCATTGGTTGTTAATTAACTTATTGCATAAAATATAATATTGCTGCTAAATCAAAATTTCTTCAAATTATTTGACATATTTTTATTTTCGTTAGGAGTCGATCGATTCGTGAACTAAATTATCTCAAAATTAAATAGTTTCTGTCTCGGTTGATGGAGATTATAATCCTTGAACTAATTTATTACACCTAGAGGTGCTAAAATAATCTCAAGTATAGTGTGATAAGGTGGAATATCTCAAAATTAAGGTTGGGATAAAATTTATACTGGTTTACGGTATAAATTTATTCTACAGTATAAATTTTATTCCAAACTTAATCTTGAAATATTCCACCTTATCCGGGTACCAAACGTATATACTTTTAACAATTTTAGAAATTAAACTTTGGTCACTTTTTAAATATTAATTTTGATATGTTAAACTACATTTCCAATTCTCAGCTTTGTATTTTCTTCACTACCACTACTGCATTATTTAAATCAAGAATTGGGAAAACAGGAGACACAAATTATTAATATTATGAATCCTAGGGGATTATTAGTGGAAAATAACTACTTATATTTCGTATTTACGTCAAATTATGTTAACTTATAGCATGATTAAATGATAAATATGAAGCGAGGATATATATTCATGTACCATAATTATGATGAAATTTGATGTACATACGCATATTATTTACAACAACAATGCATATAAAAAACAATCGTCAATAACACGATGTCATTTTGCTTAATTTGCGTCTAGGATTCTTTATATATCTATATAGATTTTAAATAAAGTTAACAAAACAGAGACTACTCCTATCATTATTATTATTAGGAAAAGGGTCATATTTATGTTTTTTTAAAAATATTTAATATTGTTCTCTATTATATTAGCAATCCATATTTGTCTTTAATGTTATATTATCGGTTTATATATGCCCTTAATGTTATAAAAGTCACTATCATTATATGTACAATTTATTATTTTTTATATTTTGATTATCGTATTATTTTGTTGTAATTACTGTTCAGAATGATTTATCGTGCCTTTCTATAGTCAAATTGATTCGTTGGTGTTTCGACGCTCGATCTCTACTCCTCGAAAGCTCACTCACAATCTATGGCTTACTTATGACTAGAAAGATAGGATTCTTCATACAAAGCAAACAAGGAACTTTTTTTCCAAACTCGCTTGACACACAAAAGAAAAGACGAAAGACGAGAATCATCTCAAGGATCAAACCAGTTAATAGACATAGAA
This sequence comes from Jaltomata sinuosa, assembly GCA_003996215.1. NCBI lineage: Eukaryota > Viridiplantae > Streptophyta > Magnoliopsida > Solanales > Solanaceae > Jaltomata > Jaltomata sinuosa. The sequence goes on along the minus strand of QJPP01001311.1, from coordinate 38,584 downwards.
GAGTAAAATAAATATTTTCTAGCCTACCGAAAGCTCGATTGAAGCTAATTAGGTCCTTCGGTCAGTCAAGTGTTGACACCGGATTAGGTTTGATCTTCCTTCTCAATATCCGGATGAATATGCATTTTTTGTCATGGCTTCTTCATTTTCGTTATTTTTTTTCTGCATTGCTTTGGACTATTTTTTTTTAATCGAAAAACTATCGGAAACAACTTCTCTACCTTCAAGGTAGAAGTAAGATTTGCATACATTCTTCCATCCTCGAACTTTACTTTGCAAGATTAATATTTTACATTGTTACTTCCTCCGTTCACTTTTACTTGTCACTTTTTGACTTGTCACATCTATTAAGAAAATAATTATTAACATGTCTATTTTACCATAATACACCTATTAATTGATGGTTATTATTGTGTCTTGAAATTAGTTTAGAGAATAAACAATTAATGTTAAGGGTAAAATAGGAAAAAGAAAGTTGTTCTTCCTTGATATGTCAAAAATGACAAGTAAAAGTAGAAATCCAATTAAAAAATAAGACAAGTAATTCTGAACGAAGGTATATAGTATATTCTAGTAATTCAAAGTTGTCTATCAACATCAACCTACAAAAACAAAACGCACCGCGTGCACATAGCTTCCACGAATTTCGCCAAAGTCAATAATGTGAGATAATGGTGGCTTCATAATTTCCCATTGCATAATTATTATTATTCATTATTACTCTTTACACTATATAAGTACTATTTATATTATGGACCATCTATTAATTATAATTTCTAGACTCATATATAGCTATATCTCTTTATTAGACAAAATATTAAACGGTTTTAGGAAGAGAAATATGATTTTAATAGGGATAGATGTGGGAAATGGAAAAGTAGAGAAGAGGGAAGAGTAGAATTGAACTAATTGATGAAATATGGAATTGTAATTAGTAGAATTTTCGATGAAGTGAGAGAAATATAAGATTAAAGTTTATTAGAAAAGGAGAAAATGGTAAAAGATAGAGGATCATCTGGTGTCTGATATTTATATTGGGGTCAAATTTAATTTGAATTTGCACCGAAAAGTCCCATAATGGAGGGAAAATGCTAGCCTTTTTTGGTTTTTTACCCGCTGTTCGATATCCGCATTGGGGCCCAACTAAATTCAAATTCGCGTTGGAAAGTTCTACATTGGAGGATAAAATGCTCCTAACAAAAGTGACTCTCTACCCAGGAGATTCAAGGGTTGTTTGGTGTGAGTTATAAGGTATAATAGTCCCGAGATAAATTGCAGGATTATTTTATCCTGCGTTTGGTTGGAGGTATTAGTTAGTCCCAAGATTATTTATTCTATCATTTATACCATAGTGATGGGATAAATTATTTCATATACATTGTGGATAACTAATCCCGGGATAACTTGTTCCCAACCAAACAATTCTCAAATCTAAGACCTCTAATTAAAAATAAAGAAGTATTTATCACTCCACCAAAATTCTTGTCGGTTAGATTGGGCATTACAAATGAGTAATCTCCTTAGTGGCAAACATACTCATTTTGTTCATTAAAATTATATATAGAATCCAGTAGAAAGAAAACAAATCCTTCATATTAATATTTGGCTCACGTCAAGAATATGGATAAATGAGGCAAAATGAAAAGAGAAAACCTCATTTCAAAGAAACACTAAAAAAAGGACAATACTATATAGTTCCTTTCAACCCCACATACACAGAGATCTAAATCAGTGGAAGGAATCTTAATACACAAATAATATATCATGTTGAATCCTAGTCCATATGATTATTCTTTTTGTCAGGGAACTCTTCCATTTAAATAGGTTTTACGTAACATGAATTCAAATTAATCCTAACTTTCAATATGAGTGTCGAACACTAATAATAATAATATTTTTAGTGTAATTCTATAAATAATGTCCGAGGAAAATTAAAAAAACATACATATTCTATATTAGATATAATATTATAACTTATACTATAAGATTCTAATTTTCAATACATACCATATGTTTTCTTGCAAAATATACCAACTTAATAAACATAAAATAAAAAACAAAAAAGGAAAAAAGGAAAAAAGGAAAAAAAACTAAAAAAAGGAAACCAAAATTTATTAAATACTAACAATAATTAAAATAGAAAGAGAAAGTAACAACAATCCCTAAAATAATATTTTCGGATATCAATTAATCAATAAAAATATGTTGATTACACCAAAATTATATCGCGTTTGTTTTGCACGTTTCAAGTCTCATAATCCTTCTTCTTCTCTAGGCAAAAAACTCCATTGAAATATACTTGCTTTCTTTCAACTGAGTAATTTGGTTTATTTATTTTTACGAAAATTGATACTATCAAACCGGCAGTATTGATTTTTCAATATGAAAAATGGTAATCTTCATTCGATAATGATTCAACATAGAGGTCGATGAAATATAGCGGGTAATTATACATGATTCATACATCATGAACTCAGTTTTTATACCAGTTTCATATATCCAGTTCATACACCATCTAACATACACAATGAGAACCAATTTTCATACCAGTTTCATACATCAAGATCACACACCCATCTATCATACACTATGAAATCAGTTTGTATACTAGTTTTATACACCAAGCTCATACATCCGTTTTTCATACAACATGAAATCAGTTTTTGTACCAGTTGTATGTACATCTAGCATACAAACTTCTGATTAATTCTCATAAAAGTAGTATTAACTAAGTTATTTCTTCAAGTTTATTGTATAGGTAGAAAATTAATATAAAGTCCTTTTCTTCAAAGTTGGCAATCAATGTTGTTAACATTCTTCTCCGGAATAACATCATCGTCAAATATTTTGGCCGATTTAACAATGTTTTTCTTCAGAATTTGGGTAAAATAACCCAAATTAAAACTTGGATGAGAAAGCATGATGGTACTATCTCCATCACCAAATCTAGGGCTCTTACGAGTTGGTGTAGAATAAAGAAGAGATTTTTTCAACATGATTCTCCTAAAATTTCAAGAACAAATAAAAATATAAGATATAAACTCACAAAATCAAATCACCAAAATAAAAAAATTGAAACCCCCTTATGAACTTATAATTATAATTTTTAGTAGAAATCAACTAAATGTAAGAAATTTAGGGAAGAAATCTCATTTAGATATTCAAGGGGTTTGTTTGCAGAAATATATTCTAAGTGATTGAAAGTAAAAGGATAATAGAGGATATTAAGTGGGTCCCTTACGTATTTGATGTAATGTATTAATTACATTGATTATTTTGTGGATCAAGTGAGATTTTCTTAATTATTTAATTAGTATTAAAAAATAATTAAATATATTAAATAAATAATAACTAATTTATAGATTCTGGTATGGATTGCCATTAAAGTGGTATTTTAAGAATAATGAAAAAGATGATGTATGATGTGTAATTAATGATCTTAAAACATTAGGAAGGATAATTTTCTCTAAGAGAAAATTACAGAGAATAACAAACTTGGGCTCATAATTACGATCCATAACAACACTTTATAAAAATTACCATCTACAGCAGATACAACAATATTTTGGCTGGCCTCATCCACCAGTCCAATTAAGCATTTTGTATTTGTATTTGTATTTGTAGTTGACTGCATTATTTATTTTTTAAAGAACTGTTTTGTATTTGTATTTGTAGTTGACTGCATCATTTGAATTTTGTATTTTTAGTTGACTGCATCATTTGTATTTTCATTATTTCATTTATTTTTGTATTTGTATTTGTATTTGTATTTGTAGTTGACTGCATCATTTGTATTTTTAAAGAACTGCTTTGTTTTTGTATTTGTAGTTGACTGCCTCATTTGTATTTTTATTATTTCATTTATTTTTGTATTTGTATTTGTAGTTGTAGTTGACTGCATCATTTATATTTTTCAATAATTGAAAAGAAAATGTTGATTCTCTTTCTATGAATACTTGTATTTGTATTCATTGATATAAATTGTATTTATTGATACAAATTTAACCATACAAATATGAATAATACATTTGTATATGATAGACTCAAGCAAATACAAATAATGCATATACTTATTTGTATACAAATATAAGTAACACGTTTAAACCATTCAAATGATAAATTTATATAAAATGTATCGTTTGATACAAAAAAAAAAATATAAAACACAAAAAACTATAAAATATAAAATATAATTAAAAAAAAAAAAAAGAGAGAGGTGAAAATATAAAATACAGAAGGGAGAGAGATTTGAAAATATAAACTATAAAAAAAGAAAAAGAAAACAGAAAAAGAAAGAGAGGCTAGAGATAGAAGAGAGATAGATAGAGAAAATCAAGAGAAAATAAGGGAGATAACAATATTTTAACTTAAAACTGTTATCTCCTGTAATAAGCAAAGTTATGTTATTTCCTCCTTAATTATGGGCTCAAGTTTACTATTTCTGAAAATTTCTCTATGTTTAATCCACATTTCCTTTACAATAACCAAATTTTCAGATGTTCAAATAGCATTAAACATATTTTTGATAAGTTTGGTAGGGAAAAAAATATTTTCCTCAAAAATGAAAATGAGTAAATTTCTTACTTATTCTTCAATATTCGACAAGTAAACATAAAATATTATTCTAAAAATATTTATATATAATTTTGATAAAATTTATCTTGTGGGTGGGATAGAGGGGGATGATGGGGTGAGTTGGGATTGGGTAAATTTTGAAACCCCCTAAATCACTAAGTCAATCTCTAGTCTTGGGTTCACAGGATTTAAAATCTATATATGCATACACTAAAAAAATACCTTACATATACAGTGTAATATTTTACCGAGGTGTGAGGGTGCGCCCCTGCATAGAATATCACGTATAAAACTTGCTTTCTTTACTTTTACCAAAGAAGTCATTTTTCTAATATTTAAGAAACTACTTATTTTTTAGAAAAATTATCATCTAAAATATTTTGACCAACCAAATATGAAAATATTGAAATACATATTTTCCTCCGTACCAAACACACTCATGTATTCAATACAAGTATTATTCAAAAGAATGGTCCATTAGCCTCTGCAAGTGCACATTTACATACATATATACTCTTTACAAATCTTGAAACTCAGTGGTGTGTCCCTTTGCATGTGGCACAAACAGATGCGCACACAGCTTTTTAAGGCCTGGTGACCTCAAATCAAATGAGTGACTTTCTTGGGCCAAATGACCAAAATAATAATACTATTATGAAAAATATTGTGTCATTGGGTCATCAAGAAGCATCAATTTGTCTTTGATTCATACAAGGGGTTGCTACTTTCAACACCAAACATAAGAAAAAACAATTCATTTCTTTTAAGGGAGTAAGGCACTACTAACAAATCTCAATAACCAATAAAACATGATCCTAAATCTTGGATTTGCCAAGATTATTAAGATTTCACACATTCTTGGTTAATGATGTTAGTATAAGTTTGTAGTTTAGTAGGGTTAGACAATTAATTTCATATAAGGATAGTAAGACACTAGTGATAAATATCAAAAACCAAGAAAACATGATCCTAAGAGTGTGTTCGGTATTGTTTTTCAATTTTTTCATGTTTGGTTGATTAAAATATTTTGAAAAATATTTTCTTTAGAAAAATAAATTCCTTTAAAATAAGGAAAATGACCTCACTAATAGAAGTACGAAAAAACAAGTTTCATAAGTGACATGATTTCAAGGTCATTGTCTCATGTCCACTCACCAAACGCCCCCAACTCCCACCCCTTGACCATACCAATGCTTGATATTAAGCAACGCCTCTGGAGGATACGAACCCCTGCCAACCTCGAACCCCAACTCCCCACTCTATCCCACCCCATATATTTCGTTAGATTACATATAAATAGTTCTCTTGTGATAATATTTTCTTGCTTACTTATCAAACACTCGAAAATAAGTAAGAAATCTATGTATTTTTCAATAAAATAATGTCCTTTGTATCAAACACACCCTAAACCTTGGATTAACCAAGATTATAAAGATTTCACACATTCTTGGTTAATGATGTTGGATTTAGTAGGCTTAGGTTAATTAGATTGTATTAGGCCTTATAATTACACTATTAGTAGGGATTCTAATCATAGCTTTATAGACCAAGTAAAATGATGGCTTTATACATATAGAGTGAAGGAATCCCAAGAAAGAATTTATAGTTTGGCATGTTACTAAAGCCAGACAAAGGTCACAAAAAGAATTCAAAGAGGATAATTTCTAGGCATACCTTCTTAGGGATTTACAATTTATTCCAAAAACAGATCTTTGGTTGATTACAAAAAATGATTTTTTTTTTGGATACTTACATTATTATTTACACTGACATACTTTGAAACTAACAAGAAAAAGAGCTTTTGCTATAGTTTCTTTAACATTTAAAATTGCATGAAAATCATCAGCAAGAGATGTTTTTTTTCCTTTTGGAAGTGTGAAGGGATAGGGGAAAAAGTAATGAAAGAACAATGCTTTTTCTTACTTTTTCTTTTCTTTTTTCTTATGCCAAAGTGGAAAGACCAATGAGTTATGGATCAAAAGGATATGTTGTTTAACAGGAAAGACTTAATCTTTTGTTTCTTTCCTTTTGAAATTTTTCCCTTTTCGAAAAATGGATGTTTTTTATTTTTTTGAAGAAAAAATTGGTTCAATTGAAGCAAAATGAATATGTAGAGTTTACATAGTCAATCTCAACTAGTTTGAAATTATAGCATAGTTGATTGATATACAAAAATGGATGAATTCAGAAAATTTTATATAACAACAATATCGTTCAGGATTGAGGTGTAGTTTCATATTTACGAAGAATTAACCTAAATAACTGCCTACTCAACTGCTTAATAGCTGGTGGATGTACAATTATGTACAACCATGTACAATTAGTGTATGAGATGGAATGAAATAAGTAATCAAGTTCGTCTGGACTCCGATTGAGAAAATCATATCCTCAACCTACTTCCATCGTAAAGCATTGAAAGAAAGGCAGACAGCTTTGCCGAGTTTTAGAGGTTAGGGAGGTCAAAAAAAGAGTTCAGTCGTTCCCTAAAGATGGAGACAGTGACTTCGAAGGGCCATTATTGAGCCAAATAATCGAAATAATATATGTATATCGACTAGAATAAGTAAATAGTGAATTGGATGATTATTTGTGTAAAGATATCTTGATTTATGAGTTTCAAATATGAATTCATTGTCACAACTTTATTGGTAGTCATTTCCATTTTTTTCTGTTGGATAAGAGAATGGACCCAATAAGCCACTTTCCAGGCTGGGTTTTACATGCACTTTACTTCAGAGTTGAGACAAAATTAAAGCCCACTTTTGATTTGATTTTTGGCTATTGATTAGAGCTCACATTCAGTGCCCCATTTTAGGAATAATTGGGTCAGCTAAGCCTCAAAAGCGGGACAACTACACAAATGCTTATTAAAAGGAGTGATTTTGTATTTTTGCCCCGCATAAAAAAGGTCGTACAAAAATAGTTTTCAATTGTTTTTATGTATATAACAACTACTTTTTTGACCCTCTATACCTCAAATATTTTTAATAACTCTCCATGCTCATTTGACTCTCAACTTTTATATTTATTTCTTTTTCTCTTTTTTATTTTTATTTTTTCTTTTTTCTTTTTTTTTCTTTTTTTCTCAATCTTTATTTTTCTTTTATTTTTTGTTTTATTCTTTCTTCTACGTTTTTTTTCTCAATCTTTATTTTTTTTTTCCTTTTCTCCTCTCAATTCTATTTTTTCTCCTTTTTATTTTTATTATTTTATTTTTTTTCAAACCTTTATTTTTTGTTTGACTTTTTTTTTTCTTTCGTTTTTTCTTTTTTTTCCTCAAACTTCTATTTTTTTTTCTTTGATTTTTAATTTTTTTTTCTTTTTTTTTTATAATCATTTTTCTCGACCTTTATTTTTTTTTATGAGATGTTCTATAACTCTTGCTTTAGAGGCAAAACTTAGCCTAAGCACTTCCAAACAACAAATTATGCCCCATGAGCAAGACTTGACACTAGTACATTGTGTCTTGATTTATGAGATGTTTTATAACACTTGCCTCAGAGGCAAGACTTAGCCCAAGGACCTCTCAAAAAATACAAGTTACGCCACATGGGCAAGAGTTCATACTACTTCATTGTGTCTTAATTTATGAGATACTCTATAACTCTTGCCTTATATGCAAGACTTAGCTCAAGAATTTTCAAACAATAAGTTATGCCCCACGAGCAAGACTTGACACTACTTCGTTGTGTCTTGATTTATGAGACATTCTATAACTCTTGCCTTAGAGACAAGACTTAGCCCAAGGACTTTCAAACAACAAGTTATGCCCCATGGGCAAGAGTTGACACTATCACATTGTATTTGATTTATGAGATGCTCTATAACGCTTGCCTAATAGACAAGACTTAGCCCAAGGACTTTCAAATAACAAGTTACGCCCCATAGGCAAGATTTGACACTATCACATTGTGTCTTGATTTATGCGATGCTCTATAACTCTTGCCTTAGAGGTAAGACTTAGCTCAAAGACTTTCAAACAAGAAGTTACGCCTCATGGGCAAGAATTAACACTAGCACGTTGTGTCTTGATCATGAGATGCTCTATAACGTTTGCCTTAGAGGCAAGACTTAGCCCAAGGATCTCCCAAAAAATAAGTTATGCCCCATGGGCAAGAGTTAACACTGCTTCATTGTGTCTTAATTTATGAGATGCTCTATAACTCTTGCCTTAGAGGCAAGACTTAACTCAAGAATTTCCAAACAACAAGTTAAGCCCCACGAACAAGACTTGACACTACCTCATTGTGTCTTGATTTATGAGATGTTCTATAACATTTGCCTTAGAGACAAGACTTGTTCCAAAGGACTTCCAAACAACAAAGCGCGCCTTTAAGTTTACTTCGATTTCAAAGAAAGAAGATCCTCTTTGTGGATTATCCAACTTTTTGTTCATTAGCAAAAATAATAGAGGTTAAGAAACAAGAAAAAAAGAGAAGAAAAAAAGAGAAAAGGAAAAAATAAAGATTAAAAAAAAAGAAAAAAAATAAAAGTTTGAAAAAAGAGAAAAAAGAGAATAAAAAAAAAATAAAGGTTGAGAAAAAAAAGAACAAAAAAAAAAGTTGAGAGAAAAAGAAAAAATAAAAAAAATAAAAATAAAGGTTGAGAAAAAAGAAAACGAGAATTAAAAAAAATGAGAAAAAAATAGAAAAAAGGAAAAAATTAAAAAGATAAAAGAAAAAGGAAAAATGAAAATTAAAAATTGAGAGACAAATGAACATGGAGAGTTATGGTGTAGAGGGGCAAAAATGTATTTGTTCTATACATAAAAAGAAAGGAAGTGTATTTTTTAAAGACTTTTCTTATGGGAGGCAAAATTGGAAGACCACTCACTTTTGGGGACACTCCATATAATTTCCTTGCTCAAAAGCTCAGTGCAAATATTGACCAAAAGAATAAGAGGCTAATAATAGGGGGGGAAATGAAATGAAAAAAATTTAGAGAAAAGCAAACCATTTTCAAATTCCTTCAAACAATTTTCAAACTTGAAAAAAGTTTTTTTTTTACAATTTCTTTGTGTGTGAATCAGTGTCGGATCAAAATATCCGATAAGCAACAGTTTGATTACCAACTTGTTACGACTTTACTCTAGTCACTAGCTCTATTTTTGACAACCTCACCATGCCATTAAGATAAATTCTCTTGGAATGAATCTTCATTTTTTTTTAGAAAAAAAATAATTTTTTCAAAGTATATAATATTTTTATGGAAAAATTAGATTACAGGACAAATATTTATGCCTAATTACGCTCCATAGCAATAGTTTATTTCAATTACATTTTGCAATTTATGTTTTAAAACTATTGCTATTTGTATTTATATGTCGTTCCCTCATTCAACACTAGACTGTATTTGTATGTATGTATTTGTATTTGTATGTCGATATTCCACAAAATATACAATACGGATTTGTATTTGTATACCTGTATCTGTATTTGTATGCCGAGTTTCCACGAAATATACAACACGGATTGTATATTCTCTCAATAAACACTCAACTCTATTTGTATTTATATGTCAAAATTATACAATTGTTATTGAAAATGTTGCTACAAATTGTAATCAGGCAAAATATAGCTATAACGGCCTGATTAAGTTCCTACTAGTTATTGTTTATGAAAGTTCCTCTATTTTAAGAGGAGTTGAGGATGATTTGTTCCCAAAAAATTTCTCAAGCAAGTGCCACAATCCCCATTCTTAATGCTTAAGGAGAGCGATAGACTGCTCGTTATTCCATAAATGTCATATCATACTCTATCAAACATTAACAGAAAAATACTTAGATGAATTAATCTAAATAGCCACTCATCCAAACGTTTAAATTAAAAATAATCGGTGAATATATAATATGTATAATTTATGTATAATATGTGTATAACTGTATATAACCAATATAAAATTTATCTATATAGATTAGAAAAAGTAAATAATGAATCAGACTAATTATTTATATAAAAATCCCATAATATTTCGGACTAGCTACTTGCATAAAGGATTTCATACTATCTGAGAAGAACCTGCATTGGGTTTTTTTTTAGGTTCATTTGTAGGTTTAAGGAAGATTCTTCCTTGGTTTCAGTGTTCCACAATATGGACAGTCATTGGTCATACATTTTCTTGAGAAAAGGTACTTACATTATAAATGCAGCACTAAGGGTAGCAAATTTTCAATTTGAAATGAATTTGAGCAAATCAAAATAGATTGAATTAATAAAAAGGTTATTATTTAATTTTGTCTAAAGTTTACTTCTATTGAGATAGTATTGATTAAGAAGAACTAATAATAGCTTATATCCAATTCGTCCAACTTGACATAACTTTCTTCTTTTTTATTGGAGATATCAATAAACTTTCTCAATTGAATATTTTCGAACAAGTTAAAAGTTATAAACTTATACAAACAAATCTTAAATTCTAGCTTATTAAGCATAATGTTGTTATATTATGTTGTTTCTGACGCTGAAGAATCAGATTCTTTAGTATTTAAACAAAAAATAAAGTGTGAAATATAAACAATCAACACAAGATTTTTATGTGGAAAAACTCCTTTCCCAAAAGTAAAAAAACATGTGTTCTTTTTCTTTTTTCAAATTACCACTAAATTTGAGCCTTTATAAATTTTAGATGCTAACCACTGTAACATCACAAAAGCTAACTATAACACCTACTCCCCTCCCTCTCTACAATGCGCTTCAGTTGTAGGCCTAGATTCTGCCCCAACGGCTCTACCCAATTGTTGGTGCCCTTACAACACCAAACAACACCTAAGACAAATCAACTAAGACAAATAAAAGGGTTAGAAACTCACAGTAAATCAACTGGACAATCAAACATTGTTATGCATATAACTGGATAGGAACAGGTTCTTTACAATGTTACCACTTGATTCTTTCTCACACAAGTCACACGAATAGATTTTCTCGATATGTGCTCTTTTCTGTCTGTTTCAATGTCTTCAGCAGCATCATGAGATGCTTTATATAGGAGTAAGTAGTTATTTCTTGTTACCCTAATTTAACTTGAATTAGATCAAAACTTTCCAAGATTCTAATCCGTGTTTGACTTCTTTTCTCCTATTTAGCAAAGTTTCTTCCTTGTTGGTAAATATGATAATGTTAACATATTTTTCTTGCTCCTTGTTTTATTGGATTTGTTGCAATCCCAATTTCTCAAGGATTTGTCGCTTGGAATCTGCCTTGATTGATCATCAACAGTCTCTTTCAATTCATTGTGAAGAATTTGATTCCTTCACCTTTTGTAATGCACTTCTTGATAGCAGCTCTTTGTTGTGATCATGCTAAGAAATTGTTTCTCTTGTAGTACACTCCTTGCTAACAGCTCTTTGTTATATACCTGAAAAGGAATTGGTTCCTTGTAATATCTTATTATCAGTACTATCAGTCTTTTATTGAGAGTTGAAGCAACTAATTCTTATATATAACTGATATGTTTTCCTACTCAGTTGTTAATCATTAAAATTTCATATTAACGCCTTAGCTCATAGCTCTCTAACTTACATTGCTCTCTAGCATATGTATATCTTACAAATTCTCATTACATTGCTCATAATCAAAAAGTAAATATCCATGCAAATATTGTAGGATGCCATTACCCTAAAGTAGTTAGTGAAACATTTTATGCACTTAGCTTTTGAAAACAAATAAAACCCATAAATTTTAAATTATTAAATTGGATAAACAAAATACAATCAAGAACCAAACTAGAATACATAAATTAACAAGAACTCCAAGAAAACAAAAACTCAGAAATCAGAATGGATTAAATTGGACAAGACAAACTGAAATCAATTGACAAACAATATATGAAAGACGAAACTGGAAATGCATCAAAGTGGAGAATACTTTTTGACAGGTTGGGTTTGCACACATTCATGGGTTGGACTTGGGCTACTTCATTTCACAGGTTAAAATGAGTTGTCTAAAATCAACCCATCGGAATTTTATTCCATGCCCAACCCTTCAAATATAGAATGGGTTTGGGCGGGTCAAACGAGTGGGTTTGAGTTAATTTTGCCACTTCTATGTACAAGTGAACCACAACAACAATATACCCAATTATAATTTCACGAGTGGAATCTGGGGAGGGTAGGATGTAGCAGACCTTACCCCTACCTTTGTAAGCAAACCAAAAAAAAAAAAAGAGAAGCCCTTTCTAATCTTGTAGGGATTCTAAGTGGCTAAGTATTGCTTATGCATTAACTAGTTTCTCTTTACACCAAAAAGAAAAGTTGAATGTACAATTAGATTTGATCTGTTGAATAGAATTTGTTGTCTTCAATACAGCTGAGGTTCCTCTCTTTCCACATTGTCTCTTCCTCTTTGTTTTTGTTCCAGCAGTGAAGTAATTTGGTTGTAGTCTTAGGCACTTCAAACCAGCAATGTTCAGAATATTTCCCAAAGTTGAGCAGTCACATTGCAGTGTATGAGGTGGCTGACAGTTTCCACATAAATGCCATCTATTGCACAAAATAAAACTCCTTTGAAGATTGTCCTGTGTTAGACGCGCTTCCTTGGAAACAAGCCATGAGAAGCAATGCCACCTTGAGAGGGGCTTGTGTTCTCCAAATCTGAAAGCAAGGTCAAGTGTTTTGTGTAGTTCATATAGCATGAACAAACGTTAAAGCTTCCAAAAGTGCTGACATATCGAAGAAAAAGAACTCCCCAGGAAAAGCACATTTTAAGAAATGGTACAGTCAGTATGCTCAGTGAAAACCTTATATACAATCAACTAATAACATTTGTTCTTTACATATCTAAAAAAAATAAGTACTCCACATGCTAATTCAAGGGTTTCCAAGATCCAGCTCTGATAAGGATATTTCAGAAGTAATGCTAGCACCAAGCATTTACAAATCAAATCACATTTACAACTTGAGAGAGAAGGATTAGCTCAATGCAAATTTAGTGAACCCATTTGACTGGGCACGGAGTTTACAAAGAAAAACAGACTTTTGAAATTTGTGGTGTTAACATGCCATGACATTTTTGTGGTTACAAAATGGAAGTTTAAAGTTGAGTTGTTTTTTAAATATAGGAATATGTCATTCAATTTGGAACTGACTATAAAAGAAAGAGTGTCGCATAAAATGGAATAGAAGGAGTAACGAGTCTGAGAGTTAGCATAGTTGTTTTTGTCTAACTGTTAGAAATTGACGGTAAGCAAATAGATCTGTCACTGCTGGGAGGAAGGATCGAGTCATATTACCTGAGATGGAAACCCTTCAGCTTGACTAGTTGATGTGGATCAGTTTTTATCTAATAACCTCAAATTTCATTGGTTGAAATATCCATTTTGGCATTCCCATTGGAACCAGTGTTGGCAGATTGTGCCAATTTGGCAGTAGCATGGATTTTCTTTGCTATTGGCTCAAGCATTTCTGCTGCCTTGGCCAATAACTGATTTCCATGCTCCCTTGAACTCTCTATTCTCACATTCTGATTTGCTAATTTAGAAAACAACTGCACTGCTCTCTCAGCTGCAGCATCCAAATTATGTAGTGCCTCTTCATACACAAGGGTTTCACAGGTTGGTCGCTGTGTATCGGCTGATCCAGTTTTTCCAGTCTGCAGAGGTACAGAAAACATCTCAGTGAAAACAAGGCAATTGCATGTACTATTGCCTTAGCGAACTGGACAAGGATCTTTTGACTGTTGGGTCCTACACTTTTCCTAAGTTAGCTTTGGACGAGCCACAGTTTTATTATGTACATCAAAATCAAAGGAAAGAATAACATTTATGGGCAGAATAAAGAATAAAGGGCGAATAAGAAAGAATTTCTCAATTGTTAAAATGAGACAAACATTCTGCATGATACACAAATTATCCTTTTATTGACGTAAAAGAAAATAAATGTATTGAAAAGAACATGATTGTGTAAAGTATCTACACTAGAAAGAGTTATAACAAGCAATTAGCAGTTTTACTACTATATCTTGAGATACCTTGGAGGATGAGGAATTAGGGTCAGTCATCAAGGAATGAAGGTTAGTAACTTTGGTTTGTGCCCATTTTGGGAGTCTTGAAATACTGAATTTAAATGCTGTCGCTGGTGAGCTCCATTCTCGACGGAGTACTCTCTGCTTTACTTGGAAGAGGTTTGGGGTCATAGATATGCCTTCCGATTGGTGGTAATTAACCTCATGAAGTTTGACTTGACCTGAAGTTGCTGGAGCAGCAAATTTTACTGGGGATAGCGGACAAGCATTTTCCTTAATTTTCCTCAGCATCCTTGACGACAAAGAACCAGGGAGTTTCCAAACAAAGATACAACCATCACTACTTACCTGAATTTATCAGAAATCTATGTTAAGATTGAGAAAAAACGCTAAATAAACTAGTGTAAAACAGGAAATGTAGACATTGTAGATAGTGGAAGTTTGCAGCAGCTCTAGCGTGGTTTATTAATTCGACGTAACATGAATACAAATTTTTTGCACCACTCCCTTACAGTGATGGCACCAGAGGTAGCCATCCTGGACTTTGGAGTGTTCATCCAACCATTACCATCATGAGCATGGAGGACTTAAGGGACACATGGAGAGAAGACTACCTTTACTTATTCTAGTTCATACATTAAGGGTCTGTCTATTCTAAATCCTTTACTTGCTTTCCTTATTTTCTAGTATCCCCATACCAATCTATATCGGAATCACCCCATAGAAATCAACCAAGAACCAAGAGCTAACTTGGAAATAGAAGAGTCATTAAAATTTGAAGAACCTTTTAAATATGACTTCACCTTAGCAGCACAAATTAGGAAGAACAAGGTGATAGACATCTAAGTTTTGTCCAAGTTTGACGGTCATTATAGGTTGGTTCTCACTATACTGATTGTCCGGTGGGAACCAACTATGACATCCTAATTAGAAAGATAATAGTTCAGATAAGTAGAACACTAGATCAGGAAAATGTCCATCAGATGTACTCACAGAAACGAGATGCTTGCAGTCAGGTAAAAAGATGACACCAGTTATAACATCACCATGCCCGACTGCTTGTGCGACCATATCCCCAGCCATAATGTCATATAAGCAGAGAATCTTAAAAGAGTCGGAGCAAACCAGATAACTGGAGCTGGGATCCACAGATACCTGTAAAAAGTGAAGTGGGTCTAACATAAAATCAATTAGATGATACCTATTCAAGGTTTGTCAGTGTTTACGTACCTTGATAGGATCCCCTCCAATATGCTTAAATGACCTGATTAACTTCCCAGAAGGAATGCTGAATGTGTTAATCTTCTTATCCTAAGACAAAAAACACTCTCAAGTCTACAACTTGACATAGTCCGGGTTATTAAATGTTCTGACATGTTATCGCTAGAAGAAGAAATAACAGCCTTCTTTAATCATTATCTATCTGAATTTGTTCTTTCGGAAAGAGTAAAGGAGCAAACACTGCAATCCACAATTTACCTGCCCTACAGTGACAGCAATCTCAGTGGAAGCATCGACTGCCATGTCATATACAACTCCCGGTAAGACTCGATGATAGCAAGATATCTTGTATGCTGAATCGATCATAGAAACATCACAGAAAACCAGAGACCTGTCAGGCAAACACAAGAGTAAAGGGACATGACGTATCATATAGAAGCAGCTGCATAGAATGATTTTGGTCCTCACAAGTGACGTCGTGCAATGTACTAAAACTAAGCCATTCCTCAAGCACAAGTTACAAAATCATGTTACATGTTAAGAAGTTTATGGGAGTAGAGGAAAAGAGTATGTGTCATGATGCATATGCTTCAAACACATCAATTTCATCTAAATCTACTAGTTACTTTCAAAGTCTAACCTATCTGCATTGCAACTGAGAATCTTTGTGCCACTGCAAGCGCATTTCACGCAGGTCACAGGAGCAGAATGATCGCGAAAACTTCCGATGAGGTCAAAGTTCCTGAAATGGGAGTTAGACAAGTTAGTAATAAATGATTATTCAACTTGTTGAACAAACTCAAAAGACCAAGTCAAACCTTTGAACATCATATAGATGAATCATGCCATCCTTTCCCCCAGAGGCAAGAAAATAATGGCTGCGTGGAAATTTATCAGCAGGAGAGTCGATGCTTTGCAAACTGAAACTCAGTGAGAGAATTTCGCTGTCATGAGCACCCTACAAGTGTGATGATACCAGGTATAATTTGGTTCACATGGCCATGGAGTATACACTTGGAAAAGAATTATAAACAAGAAACGATTTCAAACAAAGGAACTTCACCGATCAGCTCATTAGAAGAAGCAAACCGCTTCAGTTAACTGCAGCCTAAAGCTACACAGGTTTACCTGGATGCACATATAATCAGTTGTGTGTAGGTTGAATATATGAAGGTTTCCCAGGAAATCACCAGCTCCCAGATACCTTCCATCTGAACTGACTGCTATTGAACGATAACCTGTAGAGGCAAAGCCTGATGCCAGAGAATCACGTTCAAAAACACCAGTCCTCTCTGTTTATATACAAAAAAATAGGGTGTTAACAATATGAGTGGCACATTATAATTAAGTTTTTTTTTTTTTGATGACCGTGGTGTCCGGGCCAGCTTTCGCGCACCTTGACTAAATCCACGGGATACCTGCCACCTCCCACCAGCAACAGGTACCAGGTAACTCTGTCCACCAAGGCTAGAACAGATGGGAAGAATCACCTAGTGTTTTTTTGTCTCCGCTGGGATTTGAACCTGAGACCTCAGGCCTCAAGGCTCTTTAACCCACTTCATTGACCACTAGGCCACACCCTTGGGTGCCATTATAATAAAGATATATGAGCCAAACTGTTTTTTTGATAAGGTAAATATATTACTCCCTCCGTCCCATTTTATATGACCTAGTTTGACTTGCACGGACTTTAAGAAAGAATGGAAGACTTTAAAAACTTGTGGTCTAAAATGAGTCTTGGATGTTTGTGTGGTTGTAAATCATTTCATTAAGGGTAAAATGGGCATTTTAAAATTAAATTGTTACTAAATGTAGAAATGTGTCATTCTTTTTGGGACTGACTAAAAAGGAAAGTGAGTCATATAAAGTGGGACAGAGGGAGTAGTATTTTTTATTTGATCTTTGCTAAAATATTTGAGGCAGACTTTAGAAAAGATCAAGTATAAAAAGAGCACTTTTTGGTATCTTGAGGAAAGATAGCACACCTAAATGTATAGAGCCTGCTGAAAGGGTACTCATAGATTTGTCTTCAGTTGGAAGAGGCAAGCTACTAGATTGTAATTCAAGATCCCACAACCTGATGCTGCCATCAGCTGAGCATGTTGCAAAAGAAACTCCACCAGAACATCCTTTAGCAATGCAAGCTTTGGAGGGGTCATGCATGTGTTCGCATGAGAAATTCTTGATGTCCCATATGCAAGCACTATGTGAAACTAGCACAGAGCACCTGCTGGCCTGGAAAATATATCACGGAGCTATCATGATTATCAGTCTTACATATGCCATTGCCACATGGTCGCAAAGTTGAGTTCAGGCCCAAAAGAGCATGATCCATCATGGATTATGCCAAACTAAAGGAAATAAGCAAGTTAAAGTTCCGAAAGAACTAAGAGTTTCAGAGAAACACCTTGTCAACATCCTGAACATCCCATATGAAAAGGCTGTGATCATCATATATCACAACTGTAAAGGAGAAGTTACCATCAAAATCAGTGAATTTAGGAATAAATCCCTTCTACCGAAAATAACAAGCTACTTACCAAGTTTTTGCAATGTTGAAAACTGACAAGCAGTTGCATTAGGTAGACTCTGCAACTGCTCATATCCATTTTTCCCAATTATTGCATGGCAGTCTGCAACACTTTCTTCACTGCATCTGGTTTCAGGATAGTATAAGCTTCCAGCATATGAAAGAGAGTTTGCAGAAAAAAGTTTAACTTGTCCATTGGTGCATGCACAAGCAACCAACTTTCTGGATACAGATAGTCCAAAGCCTTTCTCAACCTGAAGTCCAAGAACAGAAATGATGAGAAGACTAGAGGGCCTTCTTATATTTGAAAAGGTTAGCACTTTAATACCAGAAACTTTCAGGAAGTACAGAATTTCTTTTCGAAGCTTTCTTCAGTGTAATTGGGTGCTATTGTGCAAGATATAACAACATATACCTGTAATTCAACAGAATTTGCAATAGTCATCTCCGAGTTTAGAAGGCACAAAACCCCTATTAACAAAAGAAGAAATTAAGGTGCTCAGGAACATGCAACAGCATAAAGATAACAGATGTATGTTAAACTTGTAACCTGCATCTGTCAGCGCATAAACATGTGAAGCTTCACCAGTTTGAATGTGATCTAGGAGACTACTCTCACTCCACATAGGAGATGCAACAGCTATGAACGAGCATCCTTTATGATGACCAAGATTAGCTTGCTTTCCAATTGCTCCTGATGCTGTTCTAGCTATCATACGAGATCTGGTAGATAATCCCAATTTCCAGAACTTCAGGTGCTTCTTTCCTGCGGTGATAAAGAACCTTCCATCTGATGAGAAGCTAACGGATGCAACTGCAGAACTTGGTGTGCACGCCTTGCACTTTGTAATTAAAGTCTGACTTTGAAAATCCCAGAGGCAAATATATCCATCATGTGGATATCCAACAGAAGCAAGGTGTTTGCCTGCAGGTAGTAACATAATCAAGAAAACAGAAAAGAAGAATAAGACACCTAGGTTTATGTCCTGTTTCATGTATCTCAATGAAAACTAGTTGCTTAGACAAAGAGCAACGACTAATTACAACAAACCATCAGGTGAAAAGGCAATGCATGCTACGCCGTGTTGATGACTCTTCAATTCGTATTTCATAGCCAAACTAGCTGCTTCCCATATCACTACGGCAGGATGAGGTCCTGCCTGAAGCATTGACCCATTAGTAAGTGCAAAAACTGACTTTAAAAAGGTAAAAAGTAAAAACAAAAAACTAGTCACACCAGTTGAACAGAACACTCTATATGTGCGGGTGTATGTATCTTTTACTGTCATAATACATATACATGTAGCTTTTACTACTAAAATGAAAGACAGTTATATGAGCATATAACTTATAAGTTTGAGCAAGACGGCTAATTTTATCCATGTTGCAGCTTTAACAAGCCATAGAAGCAAAAAAGACACATTCTTCCTGAAAAGGTAACATATTTTGTATATATATATAGACATCAGCACAAATTGTGCTGGAAACCAAAATGGATAGTCACATCAGCCTTGTTCTTCTTACAAGGATCCTAACACATCTAAGATTGCGTCATGACTATCTATTTATTCAGACATACACCAAAAAACTAAAAGAAAGAATATAATTCAATTTAATCTTCTATAAAGTGCAACTCGAATCTTCAAAACAAGCAGAAGAGGCATATTGCTGAGCTGAAAAGACAATCTGGAGAAAGCGTTACAAAGGTGAATATAGCCTGTCCAACCCTTTCACCTCTTTATAACAATTCCTATTTGACGATAGTAGTGCATTAATGGATGAACACTTAGCTATGAGCCTACGACCACCTAAGCGGGGGCAACATTCTCAAGAAACAGCAGAGGGACCGGGCTCTATCCTCAAGGGATCACTGCAAGGTGAATTGCTGGTGCCAATTTAAAAGACCGTTTTATTAGTGGGTACAAATCTAAGGATGCTAGACCAAGCTAATACAAGCGCAACGCCATAATCTTGCATTGAGCCAATAAGGTGTTGTTCTGCTACTCGAAGAGGCAGCATAAGCCCATGATGTGACATCCTTAAAAGGACCTTCTACGCCTCAATTGACATGCATTTGAACTATACAACAAGGATATGGACCCACTTTAAACCTTCAACACCTCATTGCCATCAGTTTTGGTGCCAACCACCATGAAGTTAATCTTTTTTATCAAAAGAAAACTAATTATAAAACCATGAAGTTAATCCTTACGGTACTGGCTCATCATTGTGAAGTCTCTTGATGGACCATTCATTGACTATCCAATGACTAGTACGTATACTTTCCTTGACCAGCTACCTCATTCAAATCTTCAGACTACACAATATAGTACAAAAGCACAAATGTATAGATTTCTCCAATTTTTTCAAGTTTGAAGCTACATATAATTAACTGATGGCGATATCAGAAAAATTAGGAAGACAAAACTACTTCTAGTCTATTCAACTGAACTAGTTCCTCTAATACAAAGAAGACCCAAGAACTATGCCTCTGCCTACCTTTCTGGTTCCCACAACTCAACATTTAGACCTAAACTCTTAAATAGAAACGCAAACGTTCAACCTCATTTGCTTACTTAAGCCTCACATTTTTTCCGTCTGGATCACTACGCCATTCTAATCTCTTCAGACTACAAAATGTAGTAAAAAAAGCACAAATAGAGAAATCCTCCAAATTTTCATGTTTCGATTATCGTATTTTTTGCAGTTACTGTTCAGTATGCTTTGTCATGCTTTCTATAGTATTTTGATCTGTTTTTAATCAAGCCGAGGGTCTATCGGAAACAGTCTCTCTACCTTCAAGGTAGGAGTAAGATCTGCATACACCTACCCTCCCCAAACCCCACTCTGTGGGATTACACTGTGTATGTTGTTGTCGTTGATACAAAAAGCACAAATAGAGAAATTCTTCAAGTTGAGACCAGAGGTCGTACCTCTCCAGCAGCAACAAAACGTCCGTCACGCGAGATCGCAACACAGCTCAACGGCTTCGGCAATCGATTGGACACAACCAAATGCGACTGCATGGATGAATCGACGTCATAAACCACCGCAACACAACCCGCAATATACACACATTTCGAATTCGAAACTCCGGAAGCCAGTCCATTTGCATTCGCGGTTGTGAAACCCACAATTTCCTCTAACATCAGCTGCCAAAAAAAAAATCGAAACTGACATACGTGACACATTATAACAATCTATATTGCTCGGACTCTTTAAAAATGTCGAATTCTCTGAAAATGCACTACTTTTTGAAGGATCTGACACGCATCTCGGGATATTTTTAAAGAGTTCGAGCAACCCAGTTAACAATAATGATCGTACCTTTGGAATTTCAGGTTTATTCTGCTTGCGAATCCGTTTCATCTTGTTCGATTTTTAAAAAAAATGAAAACCCTAGCGGTGATGATCAAAAGGGGAACAGTGATATCTGTAGTACTATTAGACCCAAATTGGTGCTTAAAGGTTAAGAGTGAGAGGGGGCGGGAAATTAGCTCAAATGAAAAAGAGATTGTGTTTTCGGTGTACGTTATGTTTAATTTTTTTGAAAAAATGACAAAAATGACCTCTTATGTTCGAGGTTAGTAGAGTTGTCAATACGGGCTGGCCCAGCCCATTTGGGTTAGGCCCTGCGGGCTTTGAAATTTAACAGGTTAGGCCGAGCTGGCCCATTAAAATGATGGGCTCGAAAACAGCAAGTCCAACCCATCACTCTGTGGGTTGCGGGCCTCGACGAGCCAACCTATTTTTTAAAATAATATTATTTTTATTATTTTTTAAATTTAAATTTAATTTTAAATTGTTAATAACATAAATATTTACAAGACAATATTACATAATGTTACTACTTGTTAATTAAGTTCAAGTTCACAAAAAAATAATCATAATAATATGTGAAACTACATAACTTTTGACATGATATTATTCGAATCTTACATATTTTATAAACATAATTAATATTTAAATATTTATGATGGTTTAAGTAGACTTTGAGTTTGGACTCATCTTGTTCTTTTTAGTATTCTATTTTATTTTTATTTAGCTCACGGGCCGGCCCAACCCATATTGCTCAAGCTCTACGGGCCAGCGGGCTTTTCCGGGCCGGGCTAAAAGCCTTGTTCTTAAATGGACTGCAAAAATTTTAGCCCAACCCTATCAAATTTTAACCCAATCCATATTGACGGCTCTAGAAGTTAGGTTCAAATAGTCCCTTAAGTATGTACGGAATACTTTTGGTCTTTTAACAAACAGCAATAGTATATTCAGTGAGATTTTACTATTGGGTTTGGGGTGGATAGAGTGTGCGCAGACTTTATTACTACCTCGTGGAGGTAGAGAAGTTGTTTCTGGAGGACCCTAGGCTCGATTTTGATTTTTTAAATTTGTCAAAAGTTAATACTTTTAGTTTTCGATAAAAAATTATTGAACGTTGTATGTTAGATTTGACGAAAACAGTAGGAAAAATATTTAACCATAAACACCAAGAAATCAATCATTCAGACTAGTATAATATTAATATTAGTTGAAAATTTTGTAAGAGATTCCTGTGAAAAGTTTAGTGTGAAATTCATCAAATTCTAAAATATGCAATATAAAATAGTTGCATTATATACTAAAATAATTTTTGAAAAAAGTTAACAGAAAATTACACATGATAAAATTGCAACAAGCTTCAAAAATAAATAGAAAAATAGCAGAAACGATAAAATTGCACCTCTAAGTGTAAGTTTCAGCTAATTTCCTTTTAATTCATAAGTCTCATCGAATTTAACAGATAAAGTTCAATAAATTTTTATGAAAATTAAACGCATTAAATTTTAATAAACTCAAAGCACTGAAATTGTATAATACATATTTAAGAGTATTGAGAATCTGTTAATTATTTGTATTGGTGAGTCAGCACAATTGTCTTAGTTAGTTAGGATATTTTCCTCTGATTAGTTAGTTGGTGTGATAGTTGTCAATGAGGTGTAGTTAGTTAGTAGATTAGTTAACTCTTAAATATTTTCTAATTCACCTTTGTAGCGTGTATATATACTATAACAACTGAATGAGAAAGTCGATTTTTCATTCCCAAAATATCTTCTCCATTCTTCTTCTTCTTCTATTCTCTCTGCAATGGAATTGTGCAGCTTGATACTTCACCATTGATGGTGAATCTGTTTCCAACGTGGTATCAGAGCTTCGTTACCACAATTTGTGACCTTTCTATTCTTCCGCACACACAACTTAAACTCTGACTATTCTCTGGGATCGAAAAGCTATTTTGCACATATCACGAATCATTCCTTTGTTTTTCAATTTTTTTCCAATTTTGCTGCACGAATTTCCAGCTGCATCTTTTTCGAAGGTTGAAGGAGAATTTGCTCCAGTTTCACAAACAAAGCTAATTGTCATGGATACCGCTAATCAGAACGCACAAACAAAATTTACAGAGGGAACGATTGACACAGGTAATCCTCTCTACATTCATCTGTTTGATAGTCCCAGTGCTGTGTTGGTTACTGTTCCTTTTGATGGATTGGGATATCGTTCATGGAAGAGAGGTGTCATGAGGTCCCTATAAGTGAAGAATAAACTAGGTTTCATTACTGGCGAGTGTAAAAATCCAGATGTACAATCTGATAAACTTCGTCAATGGGAGAGATGTGATAATATGGTCACATCATGAATACTGAGTTCTCTTACCAAAGAAATTACAGACAGTGTAGAATATATCATTGATTCAGTCGAATTGTGGAAGGAGTTGGAGGATCAATATGATCAGACAAATGGAGCTAAGCTCTATCAAATCCAAAAGGAAATAAATGACCTCAACCAAGGAGCATTAGACATCATAGGATACTATACTAGGATGAAAAAGTTTTTGGAAGAATTGAGTAATTTAAATGCTAGACATTTGTGCAACTGTCTGTGCGTTTGTGGAGCTAAGGAACTTATGTATAAAGCAGAACATGACAAGAGATTGATTCAATTCTTTATGGAATTGAATGAAGTGTACACAGTCATTAGAGGCAACATATTGATGATGAATCATTTGCCCACAATGGAACAGGCCTTTGCACTCCTTGTGCAGGAGGAAAAACAGAGGGAAATTAAGCCACATAGCCAATTTTTCACTGATTCCACATCCTTATCAGCAAGTACTTTGGGACTAAAGAACTACAAAACAAATTACACTCCACCAAATCACCCTTCAAATAACTATACTGGTAGTAGCAGCAAATCAAGGTTCTTTTATAAATAAGAAACCGGGGCACAACAGGAAAAGATGTTTCAAGATACATGGGTATCCTCCACAGAATAATCAAGGTATGACCAATGGATCTAACTACAGACCTCAGGGACATAACGACAACAACAATCAGAATCAAAGGCATCAGAATAACAACTACAATGACAGATTCAATAAGGGGAAAGGAGTTATGGCAAATGCACATGGAATGAGTTCGGACATAATGCTTAGTAGAAGTGAGAAACGTGTAATAGGAAGCACAACTAACTAGAACAATCTTATCTCCAAGGAGTAATACGACCAACTAGTCAGTCTCCTGCAACACTACAACATTACCAATTCCGGAGAATGTGATACTCAGGATAAAATTACAGTTAATTTTACTATATCTTGTACTTCCTCTATAGACTTTGATAAATTATCATGTGGTTGTTTTAAACATAGGGCTAACTTGTGGATCTTAGACTCTAGAGCATCTCATCATATGACATTCCATAGGAATCACCTTTCTAATATCATAATTCTACCTTATCCTTTACTAGTACAACTACCTAATGGTTACAAGGTTAAAGTGACAGAAGTAGGAAATGTGATACTTTCACCTAATATCATTTTTTACAAAGTCTTGTTTGTCCCATATTTCAAGTATAATTTGATCTCTATTAACTCTCTAACAGTGCCTCTTAAGTGTATTGTTAGTTTCTCTGACACTACTTATCTTCTGCATGCCCCTTAACTGAAGAGGCCTATGGAGATTGGTAATGTACATGATGGGCTTTATCTTCTTTGCTCAAATTGCTTGAGAAAGAACAAAGTTGTTGCTGAGTCAAGAGCTCCTTCTTCTTGTTTTTCTTCTGTTCCTAGTCAAGTGAATAAAGTGCATTGTACTTGTCATTCCCATTCATGTCATTCCCCAACTGTACATAGTTCCAGTTCAAGCAATAAAGAGAGTACTTCATTCTTAAATTATTCTATGTCTCATAGTAACACTGTGCCATATTTGTTATGGCATTACAGGTTTGGGCATGTACCCTTTGCCAAAATGAAAAGGATACCACTAAAAGTGAAATTATCCCCCAAACAACCATTTATTTATTCCATATGCCCCATGGCTAGAAAAATCAGACTTCCCTTCCCTACCAAAATCACAATCACAAAGAAATCTTTGAGATAGTACATGTTGACTTATGGGGACCTTACCATGTTCCTACACATGATGGATACAAGTACTTCATCACTTTAGTAGATGACTACAGTAGAGCCACTTGGACTCATTTACTCAGCTGTAAAAGCAATGCTTTGCAAACCATTAAGACCTTTGTGGCTATGGTACATAATCAGTTTAAAACCACTATCAAAACTGTGAGGTCTGACAATGGGCTAGAATTTACTAACTATGAAACCACTATTTTTTTTCAGTCCAAAGGAATTGTTCACCAAAAAACTTGTCTATACACACCACAACGAAATGGTGTGGTGGAAAGGAAGCATAAATATTTGCTTGAAATTGCTAGAGCCCTCCTTTTTCAATCTAAACTACCCCTGAGATATTGGGGAGAATGTGTACCCATAGCAACATATGTTATAAATAGATTACCTTCCACACACCTTAGAAACAAATGTCCTTTTGAATTACTCTATCAACAGAAACCTCTTTACTCCCACTGAGAATCTTTAGTTGTCTCTGTTATCCTACTACATCCAATCCTTGCAGAGACAAGCTTAGCCCCAGAACCACTCCTCATGTGTTCCTTGATTACCCTTTTGGAGCAAAAAGTTACAAAGTCCTGAACCTGTCCACAAGGAAACTGCATATTTCTACAGATGTAATGTTCTTTGAGACTGTTTTTCCTTTTTCCTTATCTAGTTCCTCCTCCCATTTCCCTTTTGTTCATGATACCTTATTTATTGATGATGACTCTGGCCATATTGCAAATCTTGATCACATTGGCCATGTTTCTGGGAATTCAGATATTGTACAAGATATTGATGGGGGCATAGATATCATGCATCCTACTCTGTCACCTATACCTGTCACCTCCAACACTTCTCCTAGCTCCACTTCAGTTGCACCACCACCACAATCTTCTTCACAACATCCTTCACCCATAGAGGTTAGGAGATCCCATAGATCACATAAAATTCCTTGCTACCTGCAAGACTACATTCATGCATTGCCTCCTTTGAAACCTGAAGTTATTCCTCCAACTCATCCCACTTTGCCAGTGCATGCATCTTTATTTTTTCATAATCATGTTGCATCCAATGCCTTAGTTTCTGCTAGTCGACACCTTGTTAGAAATATTTATCATGACAGTGAGTCAAACTCTTATGAAGAAGCAGCTATTAACCATGCCTGGAAGGCTGCCATGTCCCAAGAGTTTGAAGCTCTTCATGCTAATAATACCTGGGATCTTGTTCCCTTACCCATGGGGAAGAAGCCCATTGGATGCAAGTGGGTATACAAAGTGAAGCACAATGTTGATAGAACAATTGAGAGGTTCGAAGTCCGACTAGTGGTTAAGGGCTACACTCAACACCCTGGAATTGACTATAATGAAACCTTCTCACCAGTTGTTAAGATGACCACTGTGAGAACCTTAATAGCTACTACAGTAAAAAAAGGCTGGGACATTTTTCAGTTAGACATCAACAATGCCTTCTTTCATAGTGATCTCCATGAAGAAGTCTATATGGATATTCCTCAGGGGTTAGTTGCTGATACACCTGGACTAGTATGCAAACTAAACAAATCTTTGTATGGGTTGAAGCAAACTAGCAGACAATGGTATGAAAAGCTCACTATAACACTAAACTCCAGGGGTTACATTCACTCTATGAAGGACTGCTCCCTATTCTACAAGAACGACCATTCTACTTTCATTTTTATAGCCATTTATGTAGATGATATACTCCTTACAGGCACAGACATGCAAGAAATTTCCATACTAAAGTAGTTCCTTGATGATACTTTCAAGATCAAGGACCTGGGGAAATTGCATTACTTCTTGGGCTTAGAGGTTCTATACAAGTCAGATGGTGCGATCATATCTCAGAGAAAATTCCTCCTTGACCTGCTCAAAGAATTTGATTGTCATCAGTATACCACTTCAACTCACCCCTTGATCCCACAATAAAGTTGAAAGCCAAGAAAGGAGAACCTATACCAGACCCAACCTACTATAGGAAGTTGATTGGTAAACTCAATTTCCTAACCAACATAAGACTAGATATATAATTTGGGGTGTAGCACCTGAGCCAATTCATACAATATCCAAGGCAACCTCATCTACCACAATGCATATGCTCAGAAACTTGAATGAAGACCCAACTCTAAGGATTTTCCTCTCTAATACACCTGACATCACTATGAAGGCTTACTGTGACTCTGATTGGGTTGCTTGCCCAGATTCTAGAAAATCTGTCTCAGGGTATATTGTTTTGTTAGCAATAGTCCCATAAGCTGAAAGTCTAAGAAATAAGAGACTATCTCCCTATCTTCAGCTGAAGCAGAGTATAGAACATTAAGGAAAGTGGTGGGGGAGTTGGTTTGGTTGAGCAGGCTATTTACAGAGTTCGCTATCCCATATCATAGTCCTATTCCTGTCTATTGTGATAGCCAGTCAGCTCTTTATATTGCCAAGAATCCTATTTTTCATGAAAGGACCAAGCATATAGAAATAGATTGTCATTTTGTTAGAACGAAGCTACAGGATGGATTGATCACCCTTCATCATATTGGCACTGGACAACAACTTATTGATGTCTTCACCAAGGCCCTTATAGGAATAAAATACGCTGATGCACTTGACAAGTTGGTTGTGAATTCCTCACTTCCAACTTGAAGGAGGTATTGAGAATTTGTTAATTATTTGTATTGCTGAGTCAGCACAATTGTCTTAGCTAGTTAGGATATTTTCCTCTGATTAGTTATCTGGTGTGACAATTGTCAATAAGTTGTAGTTAGTTAGTTGGTTAGTTAGCTCTTAGATATTTTCTAATTCACCTCTGAAGCGTATATATACACTACAACAATTGAATGAGAAACTTGGTTTTTCATTCCCAAAATATCTTCTCCATTCTTCTTCTTCTTCTATTATCTCTGCAATGAAATTGTGCAGCTAGATACTTCACCATTGATGGTGAATCTGTTTCCAACAAAGAGACTATTATGAACTTGTCCTCAAAATTATTTTGTGTCATTTTCTCTTTGGTTGAGATTTTGATGACGTTAAAAGTAAATATAATGTACCAATAAACAACACTTCCATTTTTGTACCTTGCGAAATGGTTAATATTGTTGTAGGAAGTATTATTTAATGTTAATGCAATAAGCTTCAAAATTTTAAAGAATAAATTACTCTCTTTATTATTTGGGGCAATAATATTATTAAAATTGACTCATATTTTACCTTTTTATCCAGTTTGATTCATTTTGTATATAACCTGAAAAAAATATTTCCATTTTTTAAATATTAAAGACCTACTTTTAGTGTCTTTTTAAAAAAAATTGTCTTTCTTTTTCTCTGTCATCTAGAATCTTGTATGAAAATCTTTGTTGCAGTAACTTATTGAATAATTGTTGATATCCTGTAATTGAAAGGCAATCAGTTATTTTTCACCCCAATTTTTTTTGTCATTGTTGTTTGTTTCATGTCTAATCTAAAATCTTTCATATTCGATGAAACCTTAACTAAGGTCTAAGAATAGAATACAATGGGAACCTCCACCATTAAAGATCATTGTTTTTCTTCGAAGATATAAAGTTGAATTTTAAAAAAAAAATAGATATGAAGTTTGAATATTTGAGATGCGTTTCGATATTTTTTTTACTATGGTTGATTGAAAATTTGAAGAATAAAAATCCACATTGAAGGTCATTCGAAGCTTCAATTTCGAAAATTGAGTTTTTCACTTTTGCTAGTTATTTGAATTGGGTGTTGTTTAAATTGATTGAAAACATCAAGAGGAGCTCAAAACATAAATTTAAAGTGATTTGGAGTACCATTGAGTTAAATTTCAGAACAGACTCAAAGAAGAAAACGAAATTATTTTTGTATAATAGTGTATATATGGGCGTGAAAATTGACATTGAGCCTTTTCTAAAAAAAAATTGAATACCAATTTTGAAGGGGGGGGGGGGGATATTTAGAGTTGGATGTTGAATCTTGGCCTATTATTTTTTGGCCTACAACTTTGCAAGTTGTATTTAGACCACTTGATTGCAATGTATATGGGTGGACTGTACTTATATGCCATTCTCTCAAATTTAAATTCATAGCATGATTAAATTTAAATTTTATATTGTATATTTCTGATTAAGCTAAGAGATTATTTAGTTGGTGGATAAAGAAATAATCTCAAAATAAAATGTGAAATTATTTTATCCTATGCCTGCTTATGGATATTAATGCATATGTTGTAAAAATGAGAAAATAATATAAAGACTAAATAATAAATGAGACAAAAGATATAGGAGAGTATAATTTTTATTACTTTCTTCAGTACTTTTCGATTGTATCTTTCATAGGAGGATGACAACCTATTTATAGTTCACTGTTCACCAATTGTCATCTCAAATACATGAATGGATGAATTCATTTATTAGGTACATGAATAAATTGATACATGAACAACCAAAAGAAGTAACGGAAAGGACATCCATATTCACAAGATTTGTAACACTCCCCCTTGGATGTCCATAGATAATGTGTCTCGTTAAAACCTTACTAGAAAAAATCCAGTGGAAAAAAGCCTAGTAAAGGAAAAAGAGTACACACATCTTCTAATACGCCTTGAGTGTTGCCTCATTAAAAATCTTACAAGGAAAACCCAATGGGACAAAGCCTTGGTTAAGGGAAAAAGAGTGCAACGCGTATTTTATTCCCCTGATGAAAATTTTACTGGATGTCTTGAAGATGACGCATTCCAACCTTGTATCTCAGCTTCTCTAATGTTGATGTTGACAATGCCTTAGTAAATAAATCTGCAAGATTATCACTCGAACGTATATGTTGAACATTTATCTCACCATTCTGTTGAAGATCATGTGTGAAAAAGAACTTTGGTGAAATATGCTTTGTTCTGTCTCCTTTGATGTATCCTCCCTTCAATTGAGCTATGCAAGCAGTATTATCTTCATACAATATTATTGGAGTCTTTATTTTTAAAGAAAGACCACATAATTGTAAAATATGTTGAGTCATTGACCTCAACCATACGCATTCTCGACTGTCTTCATGAATAGCTATTATCTCTGCATGATTTAAAGAAGTGGCAACTATTGTTTGCTTCATGGAATGCCACGATATATCTGTACCTCCATATGTGAATAAATAGCCTGTTTGATATTGAGCTTTATGTGGATCAGACAAATATCCTGCATCTGCATAACCGATCATTTCTGACTTGGATGCATTATAAGACTGGGCACCGGACCAGAATGGGATGGCCGAATCGGAACAGACCGGTACCGGACCGGACCGGTATGGCCAGTACCGAAATGGTGACCGGTACCGAAATGAACCGGACCGGTTCAACCGGTATGAAAACCGAATTCCATCCCATTCCTGTTTAAATGGGAATGGACCGGTATCGTACCGAAATGGTACCGGAATAGGCCGGACCAGTTTACCGAAATGCTTTTTTTTTTAAAATTTTTTAATTTTTAAATTTTGAATTATATTTTGAATTTCAAACTTAATTTTCAAGTGATAACTTATAACTTAAAAGTTTTTATAAGTTATAACTTAAAAGTTAATTATGATTTAAAATTTTATAACTTATATAAATTATATTTGAAGTTTATTAGTTTGTTAAAGTTTTTATTTTTTTAAAGTTTTTTAATTTATAAGTTTTATTTATTTTAATTGAAGTTTTATTAAGTTTATAGTTTATATATATTTTCTATGTTATATATTTGAAATGTTTTAGTTTATTTAAAGTTTTTTATTTTTTTAAGTTTTCAATTTATAAGTTTATGTTTTGAAGTCTATTAGTTTATTTTTTTAAGTTTTCAATTTATAAGTTTGTTGTTTATTTTTTTATTTTTTTAAGTTTTTAATTTATTAGTTTATGTTTTCAATGAATAACAGTATAAAACTATAAAAGTATAAAACAATGATAAAAATTAAAAAATAATCCAATTTATTCAAAATTTCAAACTAATATTACAATTTACAACTATTAGTAAAGCGCCTAATTTACGCAGTCATCTTCTAGGAAGGGTTCTGTTTCAACTAAGCGCGCCTAATTTACGCAGCCACCTTCTAGGAAGGGTTTTGTTTCAACTAAGCCTCGAATGTAATACTAATAGTTGTATAGATTTATAAATTTATCTTCTAAACTTTGTAAAGTTTTAGCTTCTTCAACCTCAATTCCTGGTAAAGCTGATTGACGATCTTCAAGTTCAGCGCCATCATCACTATCAAATCCAATGAGGTTATCTATGGCTTGTTCTGCTACTTTTTGCAACTTTAGTCTTCCAACGTTTCTTTGCTCCGCGTTGATCCAATCTCTAAACAATACCGATACCTCCAAACTGTCTTCTGCTAAGGAATATCTATGGTCTCCAATTTGAAATTTTTCCGCTCTAAAAGCTTGCTCCGAAGCAACTGATGATTCTTGAATAACTAGCACGTCTCTCACCATCTTGCTAAGTTTTGGAAAGAGTTCTTCACGACATTTCCACCAATCCAATAGATGTGGTATGCCATCCGTAGTTGGAATATTATCAACACCCTGTTCAAGATACTTAGAAAATTCACACTTATTAGAAAAATCAAGACCAAGTTGTGATCTTGCTTTACCATGGACACCTGATCTCGACGTAGAAGTTTGAGGGGCATGATCAAGATTTTCTAAAGTCACAGTATATTTGTCATACATTTTCTTAGCCCAAATTTTAATACTATCTTGACATGTTATTAAATCTGGTGTTTCTTGTGGTGAAATATTTAAATTAGTATAAATTTCTCTAACTAAAGCTTTTGCACCAACTTCTTTATATTCCGGGTTAAAAAGAATTGCAGTTAAATAAATTTGGGGAATAGGAAAAAAATATTTTTTAAATTTTTTAATCATAGCTTCAATAGAATCTTTAAAATATGAATTTTGTTTATAGATAGCAAAAAGGCATGAAATATTCCAAATATGTATTAAAATTTCACTAATAGTAGGATAATATGTTCCAGAAATTTTTTTGGTAGCATCAAAAAGTGATTTTAAAAAGACTTTAAGTGCTTCTACTGCATCCCAATCACTGTCCGCAAGTTTATCATCAGGATAAGCATTATGACTATTAATCATCATAGTAATAGGCTTTTTATACTTATAAGCAACTTCAAGCATTTCATAAAAAGAATTCCATCTTGTTTTAACATGCTTTGGAACTTTTCTAAATGGAAATTCACACAATTTACAAAAATCTTTATATTGTTGAATTCTACTATTATTATTCATATGAAAAATCCAAAAAATTGCATTTTCAACTTTATCAATACAACTATCAAATATCCTAATACCATCTTTCACAACTAAATTTAATATATGTGCACCACATTTGATATGAAAAGCATATTTACTAATTGGAACAAAGTCTAGTTTCTAGCATAGTCATAGCATTTAAATTAGCAGAAGCATTATCTAAAGTAATACTAATCACTTTATCAGTAAGATAAAAACGTTGTAAAATTTTTAATACACTTGAAGAAATATAAGTACCAGTTTTTTTGTGTTCACAAATTTTATAAGCGATAATTCTTTTTTGCATTATCCATTTATAATCAATCCAATGTGCAGTAACAGTTAAATAATCAAATCTGTTAGGACTACGATCCATATCAGTGGTAATAGAAGCCCTACAATCCATCATATAAAAATATTTACGAAGATATTGCATATGTTTTTCATAAAATTCAAAAATATCTCTTTTTGCCATGCTTCTTGTAATACCTTCAAAACTGGGATAAAATGTATCCTGAATATATCTTATAAAACCATCATGTTCTCCAAAATTAAAAGGCAAACCACAAACAACAACCATTTTTGCAAAATTTTCACGATCACGGTCCCTATTATAGGGCCGTTGTGAAACATGACCAGCAGGGTTTGAAGGATTTAGTGAAGTTTGAATCATGTTTGACCCGCCAACAGAGGGTCCAACGCTAGAGCCAGCATCACCTTGACTAGCTAGATATGCTTGCCACTCTCTCGGATGTTTCTTAAGCAAATGAGTTTTTAACCCCCAGTCGAACCTCCACTAGCACCAGATACATATTTCCAACTTTGTTTACAAATACGACACGTAGACACAGTTTTTTTTTTTTTTTAAAAAACAAAATTTCCACACAGCTGATTTTAAAGGACGTTGTGGTTTGGTCTTACCCCTCACTGGAGCAATAGGGGGAAGATCAACTCTAACTTGAGGATTATCCTGAGTTGGAGCTTGGGGAATAGTGGGGGCGGGGGCAATAAAGGGACTAGTCGGTGTATCAGTTTCTTTTAAATCATCATCCTCATGCATTTCTACTTCTTCATTTAATTCATCTTCTAAATCATTATACATTCTTTCATAAGCTTCGTTGGGAATAGGGTCATCCGTAGTAAATGAAAAATTAGTTTCATTAACATGCGTAAATTCATCTGTATTAAATCCAATTTGAGGAAGAGCAGGGCGGAGAGAAGAACTAGAAGAACTACTACCTATTTTACCCTTCACATAACTTTTTGTTCTCGAAATAATACCTTTTTTATCGGATTTTTTTTAGATGGATCCATAATATAATAAAATATAAAATTAGCAAATTAAAATAAACAAATCACAAGTTCACAAATCACAAATTCACAAATAAATCACAACTAATAAACAAGAATAAAAATTAAAAAATTAAAGAGTGGAACGAATATACCAAACGTCTGCCGTAAAAACAGACGATTATAACTGAAATTTGAAGAAGATTGCTCCTCCAAAATTCACCAAATTACACTTCACTTGCAAAATAATAACAATAATTATAGAATTTGTAAATATTAAGAGATGAAAATTGAGAGAGAATGAGAGTTGAATGGATGAATAAAAATTAAAAGGAGAAGGGGTATTTATAATGAAAAAATAGGAGGAGGGCTGTTGGGGGGGTGCTGGGGGGCTAGGAGGGGGGGAGGGCTAAAATAGCCGTTGGGTGGCTGAAATAGCCGTTACCCAACGGCTGCAAACGACTACATTTAAAAAAATAAAAATAAAAAAAAATCCCGCTTTGATCGGTTTGTAACCGGTACGAACCGATATCAGTTTGCCGGTATGGATCGTCAAACTCGGTCCGTTCTGGTCAACTGCCGGTACCATTCCGTTTTATCCCAGTACCGGAATGGTACCGGTCCAGCGGGCAGCTTTAATGTATTAGAATAAAATAATCCCATATCAATTGTTCCTCAAAGATATCTGAATATATGCTTAACACCTTTCTAGTGTCTTCTTGTTGGAGAGGAGCTGAACCTCGCTAATAAACTTACTGCAAAATAAATATATGATCGGGTATTATTGGTAAGGTACATTAGTGCCCCAATAGCACTGAGATATGAAGTTTCATCACCAAGAAGCTCTTCATCCTTTTCTTGAGGTCGGAATGGATCTTTATTTATATCAAGTGATCTCACAATCATCGGAGTGCTCAATGAATGTGCCATATTCATATAAAACCTCTGTAGTATCTTTTTGATATATGTAGACTGATGGACAAATATTTTACTCTTTAAATGCTCAATATGTAGGCCAAGACAAAAATTTATCTTTCTGAGATCTTTCATTTCAAATTCTTTCTTCAAATATTATATTGCCTTTGAAAGCTCTTTAGGAGTTTTGATCATATTCAAATTATAAACATAAATTGCTATGAGGACAAATTCAGTTTCAGACCTTTTAACAAAAATACAAGGACAATAGGATTAGTTTTGTATCCTTCTTTTAGCAAATATTTGCTAAGACGATTGTACCACATTCTTCCTGATTATTTCAGTCTGTATAAGAATTTTTGAAGCTTTATTGAATAAGTCTCTAGAGAGTCTTTGCATGCTTCAGGCATTTTGAGTCCTTCGAGAATCTTCATAAAGATTTCATTGTCTAGTGAGCCATACAAATAGGCTGTGACAACATCCATCAAGCGCATATCAAGTTTTTCATGCACTACCATACTTACCAGGTACCTGAAAGTGATTGCATCCACTACAGGAGAATATATCTCCATATAATCAACACCAAGTCTTTGCGAAAATTCTTGTGCCACAAGTCGTGCTTTGTATCTAACGACTTCATTTTTCTGATTACACTTTTGCACAAAGACTCATTTGTACCTCACTCGCTTGACACCTTCAGGTGTTCGGACTATTAATCTGAAAACTTCACATTTTTTAAGTGAAGTCAATTTCGCTTGAATCGCTTCATTCCATTTTGGCCAATCATTTCTTTGTCTACATTCATCGATAGATTTTGGCTCAAAATCATCATCTTATTGCATTATTTCAACAACAATGTTATTAGGCAAAAATATTATCAATCACAACATTATTTTGGTTTCACTTTTTTCTCGAGACATAACTTATTGAGATTTCTTTATTCTCATTATGGACCTCCTCAGTGGTCTCATCATCTGTTATGACTCGGGGATCTTCTTGAGCAATTATTTTCACATTATGATCATCTTGATCATTTATTTCTTTTCTTTTCCAAGAATTTTTATCCTTGGAACCAATTGGTCTACCACATTTTAGACGTGGTCTAGACTCATTTGCCTTAACAGTTTGTTCTATCGGGACATCAACTCGAACTGGAGCATTTACAGCTGGGATATGCGATTTAGTAACCCTTGGAAGGTTAATAAACGCATTTGGCAGTTGATTTACAATATTCTGCATATAAATCATTTTTTGTACTTTTTGCTCACATTGATTTGTTTTGAGAATCTAAATGAGATAGTGATATTGATTTTCAATCTATCTCTTTTCCCAACTGCTTATGTTCTTCCCCTAATATTGGGTATACTGATTCATCAAAATGACAATTAACAAATCTTGCCATAAATAAATCTCCAGTCATAAGCTCCAAATATTTTATAATAGAAGGAGATTCATATCCAACATATATCCTCAACCTTCTTTGGGGATCCATCTTTGTGCGTTGTGGTGGAGCAATGGGAACATACACTGCACATTCAAAATTTTTGAGATGTGAAACATTTGGCTCCTGACCAAAAGCCAACTGTAGTGGGAAAAACTCATGATAACTGGTTGGCCTTTGCGCACAAGTGTCGCTGCATGCAAAATAGCATGCTCCCATATTGAAACAGGCAATTTTGTCCTCATTAACAATGGTCTAGCTATCAATTAAAGACGTTTAATTAATGATTCTGTAGACCATTCTGAGTATGAACATGAGCAACTGGATGCTCAATTGTTATCCCAGTGGATATACAATAATTATTAAAGGCCTGAGATATAAATTCACCAGCATTATCAAGACGAATTATCTTTATTGCATAATCTGAAAATTGTGCTTTTAACCTTATAATTTGAGCCAACAATCTCACAAAAGTCATATTACGAGTTGATAATAAGCACACGTGTGACCATCTCGTAGATGCATCTACCAAGATCATATAATATTTGAATGGTCCACATGAAGGGTGAATAGCCCACATATATCACCCTGTATGCGTTCCAGAAATGCGGGAGATTCAATCTCAACCTTAGTTGTTGATGGTTTGATAACCATATTTCCTTGAGAACAAGCAGCACAAGAGAATTCCTTTGATTGAAGAATAATTTGATTTTTCAAAGTATGCCCACGTGAATTCTCGATTATTCTGCGCATCATATTATAACCGGGATGGTCCAACAGGTCATGCCAAATGATAAAATCATTAGAACCATTAAACCTTTTATTTACTATGGCATGTGATTCAACCATACCAATACTTGTATGGTACAACCCAGAAGAAAGTGCAGGTAATTTTTCAAGCACAATTTTCTTTTCCGCATTTATTATAGTAATATAAAGGTATTCAATCTTTTCTTCATTTGCAGTCTCAACATGATAGCCATTTTGACGAATAACCTTGAAACTTAACAAGTTTTTTGAGACTTAATACAATATAATGTATTATCAATGGCCAATATTGTTCCCCTGGCTAGTACTAAGGCTGCTCTGTCAGAACCCTCAATTAATTTTGTACTACCAGATATTGTATTAACATAGGCCCTTTTCATGATCATATGAGAAAAATATTTCTTTTCTCTTAGTATAGTATGAGTTGTGGCACTATCCAGAAGGCATATATCTCCATTACTCATCTTGGATCCAACTGAAGAATGGGGAATTTTATTAATCTTCACAAAAATAAAAGTACATTATAAGAAGTACGAACAAACTAAAAACTGAAAAATTTAAGTACTTTAACATAAGGAAGAACAAGATAATTAAAACAGATTAATAAAAATAACAACATTATGTATTCTCCAGTTAAATGAAAAATCTTCAGTTTCGATCTCCAAAGAAGTCCTCAACTTCTAAATGAGTAATATCAGCGAGGCCATCAAAAGCATCATCTTTCAGAGCCAAATTTACTTCAATATTCTCATCATATTTTTGAGAAGCTCCTGCCTCGGTATTATAAGTCAGGTGTGATTTCACCCGGGCATTAGAAGAAGAGGCACCACATTTATTTCCTTTTCTTTTAATTTTTTTTTGATAAAGTCTGACAAAATGTTCAGGTGCCCGGCATTCCTTTTTTCAATGGTCTTTCATGCCACAACGATGACAGTGATCGCCTTTGCCTCTTGAAGGAGTATTTTGAGAACCCATATCGTTCTCCCTTCTACGGTGAGCACCACCCAAATGATTATTATATCATTTCTTGCCTTTGCCACCCCCATACATGTTATTATGGCCCCGATTATCATTCCGTCTTTCTTCAGACTTTTGATCTTTTGCTACCACATTCGCTTCAGGGAATGGAGCAGATCCAGTAGGACGGGCTTCATGATTTTTCATCAAAAGGGCATTATGTTGCTCAG
>QJPP01001310.1:0-208227 GCA_003996215.1 Jaltomata sinuosa | reverse complement strand
CCCTATAGTGAATGAATTCCTAGAAGTATTTCCAGAAGATCTTCCTGGAGTTCCTCCCGAAAGGAAAATCAACTTCGGAATAGATCTCCTTCTAGATACCCAGCCTATTTCAATTCCTCCTTACAGAATGGCTCTAGTAGAGCTTAAGGAATTGAAAGAATAGTTGAAAAACCTTCTAGATAAGGGCATCATCAGACCCAGTATCTCTCTATGGGGTGCTCCAGTATTGTCCATGCATAAGAAAGATGGTTCTCTCAGGATGTACATCGACTACTGTCAGTTGAACAAAGTCACAATCAAGAATAAGTATCTCATCCCTAGGATTGATGACTTATTCGACCAGCTTCAGGGTGCTAGTTGTTTCTCGAAGATAGACCTCAGATCTGGTTATCATCAGCTCAGAGTCAGAGATAGTAACATTCCAAAGACAGCCTTCAGAACTCGGTATGGTTACTATGAATTTGTAGCTATGTCTTTTGGACTAACAAATGCTCCTGCAGCTTTCATGGATTTGATGAATGGAGTGTTCAAGCAATATATAGACTTGTTCATCATTGTCTTCATCGATAATATATTCATATATTCTAAGAGTGAGGAGGAGCATGCAAACCATTTGAGAGTGGTATTGCAGACTCTCAAAGATTGCCAGTTATTCGCCAAGTTTAGTAAGTGTGAATTCTGGTTAAAGTCAGTTGCTTTTCTTGGTCATGTGGTGTCTAGTGAGGGCATTCGAGTTGATTCTCAAATGATTGAGTCAGTGAAAAACTGGCCCAGACCCACCTCTTCGACAAATATCAGGAGTTTCTTGGGTTTGGCCGGTTACTACAAGAGGTTTATTGAAGGGTTTTTATCCATAGATGCCCCCATTGATCAAGTTGACTCAGAAAAAGATTAAGTTTCAGTGGTTAGATGATTGTGAGAATAGTTTCCTAGAGTTGAAGATTAGGTTGACTACAGCTCCCGTTTTAACCTTGCCAGAGGGTTTAGATGATTTTGTGGTGTATTGTGATACATCCAGAGTTGGTTTGGGTTGTGTTCTGATGCAGCGTAGTAAGGTCATAGCTTATACATCCAGACAGCTTAAGGTCCATGAGAATAATTACCCAACTCATGACCTTGAGCTAGCAGTAGTTGTTACCTAAAGATTTGGAGACACTACGTGTATGGTGTTCATGTAGATGTGTTCACAGACCATAAGAGCCTCCAGTATGTGTTCACCCAGAAAGAGTTGAATATTCGTCAGAGAAGGTGGCTTGAATTCCTCAAAGATTATGATATAAATGTTCTCTACCATCCGGGTAAGGCCAACGTAGTGGTTGATGCCCTCAGCAGACTGTCTATGGATAATGTGTCAGATATTGAGGAAGAGAGGAAGGAATTAGCCAGGGATGTTCATAGGCTTGATCGCTTAGGAGTTTTCCTCATGGACACGACAGAAGGTGGTGTGATAGTCCAGAATGGGTCAGAATCTTCTTTGGTAGCGGAGGTTGAAGAGAAACAAAACAGTGATCCCATATTGCTTCAGTTGAAAGGTGTAGCTCATTAGCAGAGAGTAGAGGTTTTCTCCCAAGGGTAAGATGATGTTCTTCGCTACCAGGGTCATTTATGTATACCTAATGTGGGTGAGTTAAGGTAGAAGATCCTTATAGAAGCCCATAATTCCAGATATTCCATTCATCTCGGTTCCACTAAGATATACAATGATCTACGGGAAGTCTATTGGTGGAACGACATGAAGAGGGACATTACAGATTTTGTAGCAAAGTGTCCCAATTGTCAGTAGCTTAAAGTAGAACATCAAAAACCAGGAGGTGTGACTCAGGATATTAGCATTCCTACTTGGAAGTGGGAGGTGATCAACATGGATTTCATTACGAGCTTATCTCGTACTCGCAGATAACACGAATCTATTTGGGTGATTATGGACAGGATAACCAAATCAGCCCATTTCCTAGCAGTTAAGACTATGAATTCAGCAGAGGAGTATGCCAGACTCTACGTCAGCGAGATAGTTAGGTTGCATGGGGTTCCTTTGTCTATCATCTCATATAGAGGTCCTCAGTTTACATCTCATTTTTGGAAGTCTTTTCATAAAGGTCTTGGTACTCTAGTAAATCTCAGCACAACATTTCATTCACAGATAGATGGTCAGGCAGAGCATACCATTCAGACCCTTGAGGACATATTGAGGTCTTGTGTGATTGATTTCAAAGGCAGTTGGGATGATCACCTACCTCTCTTAGAGTTCACCTACAATAACAGCTTCCACTCCAGTATTCAGATGGCCTCATATGAGGCACTCTATGGGTGTAGATATAGGTCACTGATTGGTTGGTTTGAAGTAGGTGAAGTAGCCTTGATTGGACCAGATTTAATCCATGAGGCCATGGAGAAAGTTCAGGTCATTAGAGAAAGGTTAAATACAACTCAGAGTCATCAGAAGTCCTACGCAATATGAGGAGAAGGGACTTAGAATTTGAGATCAATGATTGGGTCTTCTTTAAAGTGTCACCCATAAAGGGTGTGATGAGATTTGGCGAGAAAGGGAAGCTTAGTCCCCGATATATAGGCCCTTATAAGATTCTGAAGAGGATTGGTAATGTGGCTTATGAGTTAGAGACTTAGAGTTGCCAGCAGAATTAGCAGCGGTTCATCTAGTTTTTCATATATCGTTGTTGAAGAAGTGTGTTGGTGATCCGACATCGACTATTCCCTTAGAGAGTGTGGATGTGAAGGATAGACTAACATATGAGGAGGTTCCAGTTGAAATTCTTGACCGTCAGGTTCGTAGGTTGAGAAATAAGGAAGTCTCTTCGGTGAAAGTTTTATGGAGGAACCAGTCAATTGAGAGAGCTACTTGGGAAGCAGAAGTAGCCATGATGGCCAAGTATCCTCACCTCTTTCCTTCTGACTCAGTGTTAGCTTGAGGTAATAGTCCATCTCTAGTCCCTCAGTCTCCTCATATTCATGTCAGTCTCAGTGTCATGTTTTCCTAGCTATTCCAGTATATTTAGCATCTTTTCATGTCATTAGAGCTAAACTCAGTCAGATATCAGCTTCTAGCATTTAGTTGGTAGGGATTGCAGCTTTTTCCCTCCATACTTGATAACGCCAAAACTACACCTCAAATTAAGAAGCGTAAGCGGTCATCGTCAAATATAGAACCCAACAGAGGTTGGGGTCGATCCCACAGGGAATAAGGTGCAAATTAGGTCGTTCGTGAATTAGATGACTAGTAGTCAATATTTCCGGTAAATGGGGGGGGGGGTTTGTGAAATCAATATTTGAACAAAGCAACTAATAACGTACGAGTTTTAATCAATATGAGAGAGAACTAGGGAAGTGTTCACCATGGCGTTATAACAATGTCGATTCAAGCTTAACCGGGTTCTTTCTTATAGGCGTGTCACGATGTGATTGAATTAATGGTATCATCTAAACGTTTCTCAACCAAATAGACGAATTTCCTTTTCAATTCTCTCGAACTTGAAAAGGTGAGCTTTTATATTTCAATCCTAAACATCAAGTAGATTAATCTAGTTACAGCATTAATCATAAGACGAGAGTTAGTAGTCTCAAATTCTCGTAGTTAATTAAATTTTCCGGTTTTAATCTCTTTACTCAAGCAAATTAAACTTAGGCATGTTCTAATGTTTGCAACCACTAGAAAACGTGAAGAATGAATGATTAACAACGTGATAATCATAAATATTGAACCCGACGCTACCCGGAATCTATATCGCTACTTTAGCCATGGCTACCTAGTTGTGGGAAGTTAGTTAATCATGCTTCGATGGAAAGAAAAGAAATTCATATTCATAATAAAGAGAAAAGAGATTCTTACAATATAATTAAAACAAGCTTCAATTATCCAAGAACAAGAAAACCAAGATCCCAAGAACAATCAAGAACACGATTCAAGAAGAAGAAAACGTGTTCTTGCGTGTTTCCTTCTCTCAAAAGTAGACTAAAAATCTCCTAAAACTATTGGGTAATGTATTTCTTAATGAATAAATAAAATAAACCTAACATAGGGTATTTATAGGAGTCCAGGAAATAAACCCAAAAACGTTCGGAATCCGTGTCGCGTACTGCCTCAACTTGACGGTCAGGGCTGACGGACCGACACCAGCTTAACGGACCGTCACGGTGGCCGTCACCACTAGGCAGTGGTGCTGCCTCAAGTTGACGGCCAGGCTGACGGACCGTCACCTTGGTGACTGGCCGTCACTCTGGCCGTCACTCTTATCCAGAACGTCGTTTGCTCGTATTTCCTTCCGTTTCTATGTTTGTCTCTCTTTCCTGAAAACATAACATAAAACATCAAAAAGGACGATGGTTGCTTGAAAACTTATGATTGTTCTTAGTTTAGAGGCGTCGAAAGTGCCGTAGAATGGCGGCACATCAACACCCTCAACTTAAAACGTTCGCTTGTCCTCAAGCAACATGACACAACAACAACACAATATGACGACTCAACTAAGAAAACAAACTCGTGTCTCTAGCAACTCATGGTTATTCAACGCTTATTCAATTTTTTAAATCAAGCTCCCTAGTAGGACACAAATGTATGAAACATTAACTTGCAAGAATCCAAACATGTCATTCCGCTATGATAGAATATTATGCATACTCACGCACAGCTATCCCGACAGTCAATAGACAATACAGAAATCTTGGTGCCCTCACCACAAAGAAGTCCCACACACAAGATTTAGGACTAGGTAAGGCGCTCACACTCACAAACGAGTTCAAACAATGCACATGCGATGCCATAAGCTTGCCCTTACTATTCTATTTTAGTTTTTCAGAAAGCCGCTCAGGATCACTACAGGACTTATTTAGGCTTGTAATGAGGCTTCGGGTGCAGGTAGG
This sequence comes from Jaltomata sinuosa, assembly GCA_003996215.1. NCBI lineage: Eukaryota > Viridiplantae > Streptophyta > Magnoliopsida > Solanales > Solanaceae > Jaltomata > Jaltomata sinuosa. The sequence continues at coordinate 203,352 of QJPP01001310.1, read as the reverse complement.
ATACGTTTGGGGAATAGTGACTAAACCTTCCTTGGAATCACCGACCTCCTATTTCCACATAACTTTACTTTGTCCATCCTTATTCACCTTTTTTATTCCCTTCTTTCTAGCTACAGGTGCGGCCTCTTTATTTTGACAACTCTTTTTATTTCTTTTTCGTTCTTTTTCATCTCGTTTTTTTTTTCATTTCTTTTTCTTTCTTTTCTTACGCACACACCCGAAATTTGCATTCTATCCACAACCAATCTTATCCATCCTATTTTTCTTCTCCTTTATCTCTATAGTAGCCACCCTCAACTTAGGCTGATTGCCTGAGTTGAGGTGCACGATGTCCAAGGAAGGACCAGGGCCAAAATAGGGATTCAAAGTTCAAAAGGAACGGTGACAGGTTATTGAAAGAATAGGGTCAATTATGGCTCAAACAGGGTTCAAAAGGGATTATTTGCATTTGGACGGTCTTATAGGCTTAGTGGACTGCACACAAAAAGGGCCTGTGATCCTTTCCTAAGCAACCAACTTCAAACTTAACAAAATAGACCCGGCAAGTTCTAGATGCATGCACAGAGTAAGAATTTATAACAATACGCTCACACACACTTGGTACCAAGAAACCATACCACTACCAACTATCAAGACGCTTAAGCATACCTATTCCAATCATAACCACACAATGACACCCAAGGATCCAGTCAGTCAATCGTTTCAAACATCAGTACAAAATCAACTTTTTCAGAAGGGGCTCCTTTTAGTACATTTTTTTTTCATAAAAAAAACGCCATGCTTTTGCTATAGACACCAGAAAACAACTAAAATTTAAACGACAACCTAAACATGCCGGTTTTACTAGATAGCACACCGAAGGGAAAAGAAACACGGCAACAAAAACCCTCGGTGGTGAAAGACTCACAGGTAACCCAACACCCTCAACTTAGACTCATGCATTGTCCCCAATGCATACATGTGAAAACTAAAGCTGTGAGAGAAAGGAATACCTGTGAAGTCCATGGGGCTCAGAGTCTGGCATGATGTTGGAGACCGCCAGGGTCTCCAAAGCAGGCGAAATTGATGGAATAGGTGCCAGCTACTCTATCTCGTTGAGCACCAACTTCCTCTTTTATCGGCTCCGCAGCTAGTCGCGGCAGCTTCTTTACTCTTTCTTTGCTGGTTTTCTTGCGGTGTTTTCTCTTTCTTGATTTGTTTTCACCGCCTTCCTCGACATGTTTCCCTTCTTGCGATCGCAACCTTATTCTTGTAACCGCTAGGGTCTCGACAGGACCCTTCTCCTCGATATGCAACTCCGCAGGGGCTTCATCAACCACCTCTATAACCGCGACCACTCTCATGTCTCTTGGTTGCTTTATCAACTTACACGTATCAAACTTGACCAATTCATTATTTAATCTGAACGTCAGTTCGTTTCTTTCCATGTCGACCAACACTCTAACAATAGCTAACAATGGTTATCCCAAGATTATGGGAACTTCAAAGTCCACTTCGCAGTCTAAGATCACAAAGTCGGCCGGGAATATAAACTTACCAACCTTGACCAGCACATCAGACCATATTCCCACTGGTCGCTTTACTGAACGGTCAGCCATTAGCACCCTCATGGTAGTTGGTTTGGGCGCTCCCAAACCCAATTGTTTGTATACTGCTAGCGGCATCAAGTTGATGCTAGCACCAAGATCACATAAGGCTTTTTCAAAGTTGATTTTCCTAATAGTACAGGGAACAGTAAAAGCACCTGGATCTTCCTTCTTTTCCACTAATGATCTTGAAGAAATAGCACTGCAGTGGTGAAGGTTATCTTCTGGTTCAAAGCTTACTGACCTCTTCTTGATAATCAAGTCCTTCATGAACTTGGAATATCCGGGCATTTGTTCAAGAGCGTCCACCAGAGGGATGTTGACTGATATCTGCTTCAGTATGGTCATGAAGTTCAGGAACTTGCTATCGTCCGCTTTCTTCTTCAAACGCTGTGGGAAAGGAGGTGGTGGCCGAGGCATCATAGTTGGAGGCTTTTTAACTTCCTTGCTTTTATCCGTGAGCCTTTGCGTAGCATCCTCCGCCACATTGTCATCCACAACATCACCTTGAGTCTGAATTACCGGATGTGATTCCGGTAACGTTTTACCACTTCTTGTAGTGATCGCCATACAACTCCCATCCTTCCTCGGATTTTGAATGGTGTCACTCGGCAAGGTACTTGTCCTCCTTTGATTTAGAGATGCCGAGATTTGACCCACTTGCTGTTCCAATTGCTTGATCGAGGTGGAATGTGAATCCACTACCTGACTCATTGTTGATAATTCCGTCCTCATCTCCTTTACCGCGGAGTCAGTAGATTCCACCTTCAACAGCATCTTAGCCATCATGTTCTCTAGTTTGGACGTCCCTGTCACAGTGTTAGCTCTTTCTCGGTTACCAGGTGGTACATACAACCCACCTCTATCAGTGTTATTCTTCCAGTTCCCCTGATCACGATCTCTGTAGCCAGCTTTTTCATAGTAGTTGTCCTTCTGATAGTTCCGACCTTGGTTTCCTTGGCCGTTGGCCTGGAAACCACCCAAATAATTCACCTCCTCATCATATTCAAACTTTGCTGCCCTACCTTGGGAACCCACAGCTTTCACCTTTTCGATACCTCCTGACAATAAATGCTTCGTCAGTAGGTCCATTTGCGTCTTTAGATGGGCCATATCTTGGTCCCGCTCTTCCTCCTTCCTGCGCTGCTCTGCTGACATACCAACTGCATAAGTGCTAGCTGCTACCTCTATATCACGTGTATGCCAGGCCCTGTTGGTTTTGGTGAGCCTGTCCAAAATAGCTGTGGCATCGGCAAAAGTGAGACCCATGAACGCTCCACCTGCTGTATTATCCAGTGTCGGCTTGGTAGCCGAATTTAGTTCCCTGTAAAACATCTGCATCAGGAAATTGTCGGTCAACTGATGGTTTGGGCATTGTGTCAGCTTTTTCTTGAACCGCAACCAAGTCTCATGTAACGCCTCATGAGGTTGTTGTCTGAAGTTGCTAATTTCATCCCTCAACTGTATCATCCTAGAGGGAGGAAAGAACCTTTCTAGGAAAGCTCCTTTCAACTCTCCCCAGGTTGTTATAGAGTCGGGGGTTAGCTCTGTCAACCATAACGCTGCCTCATCAGACAGAGACAACGGAAACAACCTGAGCCTGATCGCTGTCTGACTAACTCCAGGCAATTCGAACGACTTGCAGATACCCACAAAATTCATCAGGTGCCGGTTTGGATCGTCACCAGCAACACCACGGAACACTCCTCTCAAATTCAACAGCTGAATCATTGTGCTAGTAATGTTGAACTTGGCCCCGGGTGCTAACGGAGGAAATGCAATAGCGCCCGTGGCCCCAACTCCATCTAAGTCGACCTCCTCATCAGTCAACTCAATGTCGACCTCAAGACCACCAGCATTCAAATGTTGTTGGGCTTGTTGAGCTGCAGCGAGTCTCGCTGCCTCTTGTTGTTGCTCATTCATGTTTTCCCTTATCGTTCTTGCAAGCTCGGGGTCATAGGGTAATATTGGTTCACCCGAGCATCGGGTACTTGGCATGCACAACTATGTACCCTATAACAAACAAAAACAACAAATAAAAATAAAAGCAGGAAATATGACTAAGAGTCAAATAAATACACCCAGCTTAATAAACAACCGTATTCCCCGGCAACGGCGCTAAAATTTGATAACGCCCAAACTACACCTCAAATTAAGAAGCGTAAGCGGTTGTTATCAAATATAGAACCCAACAGAGGTTGGGGTCGATCCCACAGGGAATAAGGTGCAAATTAGGTCATTCGTGAATTAGATGACTAGTAGTCAATAGTTTCCGGTAAATGGGGGGGGGGGTTTGTGAAATCAATATTTGAACAAAGCAACTAATAACGTACGAGTTTTAATCAATATGATAGAGAATAGGAAGTGTTCACCATGGCGTTATAACAATGTCGATTCAAGCTTAACCGGGTTCTTTCTTATAGGCGTGTCACAATGTGATTGAATTAATGGTATCATCTAAACATTTCTCAACCAAATAGACGAATTTCCTTTTCAATTCTCTCGAACTTGAAAGGTGAGCTTTTATATTTCAATCCTAAACATCAAGTAGATTAATCTAGTTACAGCATTAATCATAAGATGAGAGTTAGTAGTCTCGAATCCTCGTAGTTAATCAAATTTCCCAGTTTTAATCTCTTTACTCAAGCATATTAAACCTAGGCATGTTCTAATAATTTGCAACCACTAGAAAACGTGAAAAATGAATGATTAACAACGTGACAATCATAAATATTGAACCCGACGCTACCCGGAATCTATATCGCTACTTTAGCCATGGCTCCCACAACCCTAGTTGTGGGAAGTTAGTTAATCATGCTTCGATGGAAAGAAAAGAAATTCATATTCATAATAATGAGAAAACAGATTCTTACAATATAATGAAAACAAGCTTCAATTATCCAAGAACAAGAAAACCAAGATCCCAAGAACAATCAAGAACACGATTTAAGAAGAAGAAAACGTGTTCTTGCGTGTTTCCTTCTCTCAAAAGTAGACTAAAAATCTCCTAAAACTATTGGGTAATGTATTTCTTAATGAATAAATAAAATAAACCTAACATAGGGTATTTATAAGAGTCCAGGAAATAAACCCAAAAACGTTCAGAATCTGCATCGCGTACTACCTCAACTTGATGGTCTGGGCTGACGGACCGTCACCAGCTTGATGGACCGTCACGGTGGCCGTCACCACTAGGCAGTGGTGCTGCCTCAAGTTGACGGCCAGGCTAACGGACCGTCACCTTGGTGACTGGCCGTCACTCTGGCCGTCACTCTTATCCAGAACGTCGTTTTGCTCGTATTTCCTTCCGTTTCTATGTTTGTCTCTCTTTCCTGAAAACATAACATAAAACATCAAAAACGACGACGGTTGCTTGAAAACTTACGATTGTTCTTAGTTTAGAGGCGTCGAAAGTGCCGTAGAATGGCGGCACATCAATACTCACCTTAGTTAGTCTTCATTTGAGGAAGAATGATCCTAAGGGGGAGATATTGTAACACCCACAATTTAGACCACATTTAAAACCCAAAACTCAGAAAAACTCAGCAAAACTTCATCTGTCAGACAAGCCCCACATGCTGACCCATGGGCATCATGGACATGACGGCCCATAGGGGACCCCATGGGAAGATAACAGAGGCTCTGTGAGTATATATCAGCCTGACAGGGGTCCTCACGGGCGTCGAAGGTCCGACTGGCCATGGGGCAGCCCATGGAAAATTGCCAATGCCCCATCCCAGCCTCCCTTGTCCTGAAAGGCAATCACCACGGCCCTCATGGATGTGATGGTCCATGGGAGTCATCGTGCGGACTATCCAAAGGACCATACCAGTCTGCCCTATTCTGACTCCCTGGCCGATGGGCCGTCTCAGGTCTGATGCCCATCAAGCGGTCCGTCCGCCGAAAGAAAATCTACAATTTCTATTTTAAGTTGGAGGCATCCTGATCTTTTCCCAATTCTTTTAACTCCGATCCTAAGTCATTTTGGGAGTAATTAAATGGTTTTTAGTCTTTTTCCCTCATTACTCCTATACCAAATCGACACTTAACAGTTTTAAGTAAGAAAAGAAGTGTTTCCTCTCAAAAACAAGCAAGAGAGTTTTCTTTAGGTTCAGCCTCAACTCCAAAGGTTCAATCGTAGAATCTTCTTCCAGGTTAGTGGGATTTCATCATTGGGTTCCTTTCACCCATTGAGTCCCTAGATTTAGTTCAGTTCTTCAATTCTCCATGAATTATTTAGACCTAGGGTTCCTAAATTTTAGGGATTCATTGCAACTCAGATGCTATAGTTTATGTGATATTTATTATATGTTTCTTGGAGAATTAGCATAGTCACATGTACAATATTCAGAAGCCCTAGCTTATGTTAATCAAGTACTCATAAATTATACTTGATAGGCAGATAATTCAGAAAATCATGTTGCAGAAATTTAATGCCATCATTTATAGTATATGTGTTGCATTCTCAGATGATTATCAGTATCTGAGCTATCCAGTATTTTAACTCGAATATCATTGCTTACATTCAGTTTGGAGTAGACTTACTACCAAGGGGGTAAAGGAATGAAGGCTTGGCTGTTAGATTAGGCTGAGACCTTTAGTAACAATCCCCAAGTCCCAGAACTATGGTGCCACCGTAGGTATGAAAGGGGTCAGCTGTCATATTAGGCTGGTCACCTTTGTCCCTTGTGGACATCAGTTTAGTGGATCCACATAAGATTTGTTTGTACCCTTGGTAAGGTATGAACACCCTTCCATCCAGGGTTATAGGTTGTCCCCATAGTTAGCTCAGCTTGGGGTATGTCGGTTAATAGTGTCTCTCACAGTTAGACTCATCATAGCATTGACCTTGTATTAAGTTATTCAGCTCAGCTTAGTATGCTACAATATTCTTATTAATTACTTGGTCATTGCATTTGGCTTATATCTCAGTTCATGTTTTAGTATATGTTTCTATTTTAGTCTCTATGTTATACAGCGTTGCATATATACTGCATGATCAGTACATCTGAAGTACTAAAGCATACTTTTGTGCTACATCATTTTATGATGTAGGTTCAGACGCTCATCATCCAGATCGTGCTAAGTACAATTTCCCAGTCCCCATCCAGCCGTATCGGTGGTGAGTCCTCATAGCCCGAGGATGGTAGGTATCTTTATTCTTTCAGCATTATATTCTAGTTCCAAAAATTTAGAGTTAGCTGGGCGGTTGTCCCAGCAACTCACTTTAGTTAGAGGCTTTCAGACATAGACTAGAATAATCTCTTGAGTACTTCAATTTACTTTCAAACTTATCACGTTTTTAGATATTTATATATATTCAGTCATGTTTGGGTTTCTTTCTTTTAACTCTTATATTATGAATTAGTTAAGTTTTTTGCACAACTTAAATTTATCAAAAATTATCTAAACATGCCAGACCATGGTTAAGCTTGAGGTCACTTGTGAAACTAAGCACCGTGTTACGTCAAGGGGTAGCCTTGGGGCGTGACAAGGTTGGTTTGATTAGACACTTCTGACCCAGGAAGGATTCTTGCCCGAGTTGAGGCTCAATCTACCTTATGGAAGAAGATTCGAGAGCAATAGTTTGAGGATAGTTGACTTTGTGGGATACGAGATCAGGTGTTGAGTGGTGAGGCCATGAAGGACACTTTAGATTGAAAGGGTACCTTGAGATTCGAGGGTCGTATTTGTGTTCCAAGGGTTGGTGATTTGATTCAGTTGATATTGTAGGAGGCTCATTTTTTCAGATATTCCATTCATCCTTGGGTAGCTAAAATGTATAGGGACTTGAGAAAGCATTATTGGTGGAGCAGGTTGAAGAGGGATATAATGGAGTTTGTATCTCGATTCTTGAACTATCAGCAGGTGAAGTTCGAGAACATGAGACCTATTGGATTGCTTCAGAGTTTGCCCATTCCTGAGTGGAAGAAGGGGCAGATTACTATAGACTTTGTAGTTGGCTTGCCACATACTTTTTGTGTTTTTGATAGCATTTGGGTCATTATGGATCGGTTGACTAAGTCTACTCACTTTCTACCTGTTCAGTCTTCCTTCAGTGCTGAGAGGTTGGCTCAGATCTATGTGTGAGAGATAGTCCATCTTCATGGTGTACCGGTGTTCATTATTTCAGATAATGGTACACAGTTCACTTCTCACTTTTGAAGGGCATTTCAGGCAGAGTTGGTTCTCAAGTTGATCTTAGCATGAAATTTCACTCCCAGACTAATGGCCAGTCCAAGTGGACTATTCAGGTCCTTGAGGACATGCTCCGTGCCTGTGTTTTGGATTTTGGGGGTTAGTAGGACCAATTCTAGCCTTGGTGGAATTTTCTTGTAAAAATAGTTACCATTCAAGTATCTAAATGGATCCAATCGAGGTGTTGTATGGTAGGCATTGTAGGTTTCCTATTGGGTGGTTTGATGCTTTTGAGGCTAGGCTGCAGGCTATAGATTTGTTGCATGAGTCCTTGGATAGTGTTTGGATGATTCAGGATAGACTTCAAGCAGTTCAGAGTAGACAGAAGAGTTATGCTGACCGTAGGCATCGTGCATTAGAGTTTGGGGTTGGTGATCATGTGTTACTTCGGGTATCACCCATGAAAGGCGTGGTAAGATTTGGAAGGAGGGGTTAGCTTAGCCCAAGGTATATTGAACCCTTTGAGATTCTTCAGTGAGTGGGTGATGTTGGTTATGAGTTAGCCTTGCCTCCAGCTTTTTCTCCTATTCATCTTGTTTTCCATGTGTCGATGTTCATCATTATATTCCAGATGAGTCCCACGTGCTTCAGTGAGATTTAGTTCATTTTGTTGACCATTTGACTTTGGAGGAGGAGCTAGTAGCTATTTTAGCTTAGGATGTTAGACGGTTGAGATCAAGAGATATTCCAGTGGTTAAGGTGCATTCAAGACATTGTCCCATTGGAAAGGCTACCTAGGAGACCAATCATGATATGTGGGCCCAGTATCCTAGTCTTTTTGAGCCTTCATGTACTTCCCTTTTTCTAACTTTCGAGGATGAAAGTCCTTTTAGTAGTGGATGCTGTAATGACCCTGAAGGTCATTTTCTCTATTTTTGTGTTTTGAGCTTTCCCAAAAGGGCTACGGGTCATTTATGACTTGTCGAGAAATATGGTTTGATTCTTGGGTAATTCATTTGTGTATTAAGTCAATTTCCCTATTTTGAAACTCTTAGAGTTGAAAGAGTTGACTTTGGTCAATATTCGGAGAAGACAACCTAGGATGGAAATTTTTCCAGCGTTGTTAGCTCTGGAATGTCGACTTTAGGCTAAAGGGACCTTTGGTTCAGGTCCCGAGGCTTCCAAACCCATTTTAGGCTATTGGGTTATTTTTGGTAAAAAGTTGGTTTTTTAGCATGGGGCCCACTTTTCATTGTAACAATCTTCGTTGGGAATTTTGTCGATTTTGTTGAGTCTGAAATGTCATTTTTGGTAGGGTAGCATGTTAAGTTTGTATTCTCACGGGTCCAAATGAATCTCGAGGACTCATTTGAAGAATTCCTAACTTTGAAATTTCTGTTGGTGTGCTGGTTCTGGTATGTCCACTTTTACGGCCATGTATCGCATTTGCAGATAACTCTTTTGCGGTAAAGCTCCACTTTTGTGGAGTCCACATTTGTGAAAATTCTTTGCTTTTGCGAAGGTTTGGCTGACCTGAAGATCTCCACTTTTGTGCAATTTTCATCGCTTTTGCGCCTTTTGCTTTTGCGGAAGTCCTTCGCTTTTGTGGAGGCATGGGAGAACAGTGACCTTCGCAATTACAGTCAAATCTCTGCTTTTGTGGAGGTAGCTGTTACATAATTATTTTCTTTTTCATCTTAAATCAATTCCAAACCCGAATTTTCACCATTAAAGAGAGTTCAAGCTCAAGTTTTTCTGTGGGTTCCTTCTACAAGCTTAGGGGTCATTCATTTCTGGTCCGTGATCGGTTTTTCGTCATTATATTGTAAGTTTCCGACCCTAATTCCGTTGAATCCCTCCATTTATTTCTTGTCTTTTTTTTTTTGAATTAGGGGGCTGATTAAGGGAACGAATTTAACTTGGATCATGCTAAATTTTTGAGCATGTAATCCTTGTCCCATGAGGGATATTTTCCCAGATTTTATTTTTGAAATTTGCATGCAGGCCTCATGAGTAATTTTTCACCCGATGTTTTGGCTTGAATTGTAAAATTGCAACATGGGTACTATTGTTCATATTTTAACGAATAAATTATCATTATATTAGCATAGCAGTAGTCGGAGGCTCTCCCAAAAGGAAAAGCTCTGGTCTAGTGAGTGCGAGCACGCGTGTTTGGCTTTGAAGTAGGCTATGGTTTACTAACTTCTAAAATTAGCTCATTTAAGGTGATTATATAGTTTGAGCTAATTGTTGGTGGGATTTCATGGATTCAATAGTTGATCTAAAGAGAACTTGATTCTTGTAGCCGAATTAGGGGTTTTAGTTTAGAATCGGGGTTGAATTCCTCGATTTGCCTTTGCTTGTTCCTGAAGGTTTTAGCGTAGCCCATGTAGTGCCTTTAGTTGTTGGTATGTTGTTGCCTTAGCTTACTTAGTATGCTTTAGGGTTGTAGGGTGGTTAAATCTAAGAATCTGTAGTACAGAATTTCTGGTAGTTTTTCAAGGTAGGTTATGAGCTTGTTGTTCATTTTCACTTTATCGCTCGGTTCTATATTATTTCTCCATATTTATGTATTTGTGGTCCCGAGGCTATGTGCATTGGATTTGCTGGAGCCCAAGTCAATTTACTTATTCCTTCATTCCTTTTGGTTTGTTCTCTTTTTAGCCATCTTAGTAAGAAGTATCCGCGTTAGTCTAGATTTGGGGTAGTTGTTGCCTAAGGGTGAGTTCCTGTAGGAGGTTGTTAGGAGTTCAGTTCTTCTAGTTGCTTATTTTAGAATGTAGATCTTTACGTTAGTTTGTGGATTTAGTTTGATTCAGTGCAGGTTAATTAAACTTGATTATGATATTTGTCGTGAGTTTTATCTATATTCTCGAGTTATGAATGTTTCATTATGGCATATGAAGGATTTGATTTCAAATATTGCATTCAATTTTAGAAAAAATATTTAAGATTTGGATATTTGATACTTTTTGGATTTTCTTGTGAAAACATGGCACATTTTTGAAGTCTTGATTTGGGTAAACTTGCATACCCGAGGGAAAGTGTTTCAGGTGATTTTACTGATATTTGAAACTTGCATATCTGAGGGAAAGTATTTTGGGTGATTTTACTGGTATTTTAAACTTGCATGCCCACGGAGACTCGGGTTTTGGGTGGTTTTATTGTCTCTTATCATGGCATGATCATCGAGATAGGTTCAGATTTGGTATATGAATTTTGTGAGTCCCCCATGGGTCCTGCATTTGCAAGCTACGGCTGTAGAGGAGTATATGATATTGTTGGCACTTGACTCATATCATATTATATCTCATGGAAAGATTCCACCTGCATTACCCTATTAGGTTAATTGTTAGTTACTATTTTTGGTTGTTTGTATCCAGCGGGCTTATGGAGGGTCCGACGTGGTCTATTGGTTATTGTCTGTACCTTTCAAGCTTATAGGGTCCGATTAGGTTATTCTTTGATTGTGTGTACCTTCCGAGCTTATGGGGGTTCAGTTAGGTTTTAGCTAGACTGTTCTATTTTGTTTTACTTCACCTTATTCTACCTTACTTGTTTTACGATGCTCTCAGTTAATTACCTTCTGCCTTGGTATTGTCTAGCTATGACCTGTATCTTTATACTGACTCCCTCTTTATTTTCCTTTAGTATATTTGCATTTTCTGTACTTTTATCTTATTTGAGCTCAGTCGGCCTATAATGCCTACTAGGTACCACATACTTTGGTACTCATGCTACACTTCTGCATCTTTTTCCTGATGCAGTCCCTAGCACGAGTTATCTCCGTTGACGTTGTTCTAGTGATGGGTTACTTATTTGGAGATCCAGGGTGAGCTCCTGGCATTTGGAGTTGATTTATCTCCTTCTACTTTAGGATTAGTCCCCTTTTTGTATATTCGGAGACTACTATGCATCTTTGTATCGATCTAATACTCCCTATGTTGTAGTAGCTTTTGTACTGACTGATACCAGATTTTGAGAGATCTCATGTATGCTTTACTCTTTCTTCTGAGTTATATTATGTTTCATGCTCTGATTCTCTATCGTGTATTTATTCTCCCGGTTATACCTTGTTCTCACACTAGCCCACTACTCGTTCTGGGCTAAGGGTTCTGCTTACCTACTGGTTGGCTGTAGTAGGTGCCATCACAATCTGAGAAATTGAGTCGTGACAACTTATTGAGCGTCTTTTTGATAACTCTAAGACTACTCGACAATTCCTAACTCCTATATTTATATGATCGTAGTTTGATAGTGAAGTACATATAGATTTCGTTTGTATCAACTAAGCAAGGCCAAAGGATATATTTCTATCTCAGTGGCGAATCATTTTTCTTTCCCTATAAGGTTCAGAAACATGCTCTACTTTTTCTTGTTACGCTCGCAATTTCCACTTTCAAGTTTAATTAACAAGCCAAAGATAGTATTTCATAGTTGATCAAATAATCAAATAAGTAAAATCAAGAATAACTAAATAACAACACGAGTTGTATTCCGATGAGAATAATCTTAACAAGTCAATTCAAGTTCATAAAACAACAATAATGAAGCTATATTATCCTAGATGAGAAGTTTAACTCCACATAGACATGGAGGAATGACAACAAATCATTCATAAGAAAATATGAGACTAAATAAATAGAAAATAAGAGATAAAACTATTTTCCTTTGACCTCAACGGTGTCTTCAAGCTCTTATATATATGGTATATGCATGTTTGAGCTTCTAAAAACCAAATCCACATCAGATCAGGAGAAAAACCCATCGTGCTTGCTCACTCTTGTGTCTCAAAAAGGTGGAACATCAGGAAATTTTAGAATATTCAATAAGGAATTTCTTGCGCCACATTTGCATTGCAAAAGTGGAGCAAGAATAAAGTCTTGGCATGCACGTTTTACTCTTTATTCTTCATCTACTGCCAGGTGTTTCTGCACTTACTTTGAATTCCTTTTTATTGTCTTCTAATTGGGAGACACGCATTAACGTGTTATTTCTCTTTATTTTTGATCCTTTATTGTTTTGTCCATTTTTTAAAAAAAAATCTCCAAGTCTCTTCATCGTTACACTATTTTATTCTTACACATAAAAAATATAATATTAAGCATGAAATCTCAAAAAAATAATTATAAATACTAACAGATGAGATAAATAATGACTAAATATATGTATTTTTTACCTCACATCAGAGAGCATGTAATGTCACTTTACTACCAACAACTATCTTTTATTTTAAAACATATATTTTATAGATTGTGAAAGAATTTGTAGTGAAGGAGTGGATGATTATAGTGGAGATGATTGGGGATCATACACTAAGGATGATGGAAGGGACATGTACTATAATTGTTGTGATGAGTATGGTGTCTATGATGACTTAAATATTAGCCAAATCTATGATGAATCACATCAGATTTGTGATTTGAGAAAAATCAATAACATTTCTGATGATTATTGTAGTGATGAATCTTCTGATTATGATGAGATCAGTTATGGTGATAAATTTGTTGATTATATTGTTGTTGGGAGTGTGAGTCCAGTCAAATGTACTCTAATAAGATCTAGTTTAGAAAAGAATCATAGAAGAGGCTGAGCTTACTAGAGTTAACAAAGTTTTTCAAATAAGAATGGAAGTATTGTCTAAATATGTGTGCTAGTAAATTTGAAATGAAAGCTCGTCACAACTTAGCACTTAGTTTGTTGAAAATGTGAGTTTATATTGTATTAATCATGCTTCACCCTATACCTTAAAAGGAGTGAAGATAGATAATAGAGTGGTTGTGTCATTAAGTCTTGGGAGATACAAAAATGAGATTTCATCACATGCCACGTCTTATTGAGAAATCCATGGTATCTGTATAGAAAAGATTCATATGGTCAATAAAAAATAAGTATTTTTTGGTGAAAGATGATGGAAAAAAGACTGCTTATTTTTTTGGCACCTTCGAAGATTCAAGAAGATCAATTAAGGGTGAGAACATTGATGGACGTGTTTTACAAGGAAAAAATGAAAGAGGAGAAACAAAAGCAAGAATTAGAAACCTAAAATTAATATTGATAGTAGAAGTCCTCTAAGGGATAAAAAGGTATTATTGCCAAGTAAAAGGAAAGCAAGAGTGAAAAACTTGACAACTTAAGAGAGGAAAAATGAGAAAAAGTGATCTGAAGAGAGTGAGTTGTCAAGAAATAGATATGAATGGATAAAATTAAGTAAAAATTAGTTCAAGAGGTAAAGGAGAGAGATTAAACAAGTGCATTTGACAGATGAAAAAAAAATAGATTAAAAGAATAAGTACATGAGTGTGAAAGATTTTAGTTCAATCTCTAACCAATTAACTCATTTTTTTCTAGTATTTGTGTTTCAAATGTGCAAGATATGAAAGAAGAAATCAGTGAAGAGTTGAAACATTAATGGTATGAATACAGGTTTTCCAATTTCAAAGAAGATTCAAAACATGCAAAAACCATTAAGTAATAAAAATAAGTTCGAGTTGAAGAAAAGTTGGAGTTTCATGATCTCATATGGTATGACCTTGTTGATGAACTATTTGTAGATGCAAATGAAACTGAATTTGTACCATAATTTGATGAGGCAAAAGTATGTGATGGTACAACTCAAATTAGGAGAAAACCTAATCTTAATTATTATGCTTCTCACATGAGTAATCTGCCACAATTTGATGAAAGAGAGATGCGAATAATCTTAGTGAACAAATACAAAGAAAATTTGAGCAAGGATGAATCTTGTTCACATTCCAATCTACTAAATCTTTCTTGTTTAAGTATCATCTCTCAATACATGTAGAAATTTGAGAAAGAATCTTGTGAAGAGGACGGTAGTACCTCACTTAAAGAAGAAAATATCATTGTCTAAGATTTTAAAATGTACAACAAGCCGTTATAGGAAGAAATTAAAGAAGACTTTAGAGTGTTCTATAATCTCTTATGGTTTAAAAACATTAGTGGAGAAGTTGCCACTGAAGACAATAAAACACATAAAGCTTTTGGTGCCATAAATATTAAGGATATTAAGCTAAATGAAAAATGTAGTGCCTTAAGTGGGGAGAAGGATAAGGCTCACATGTTAAAAATTTCATAATATCTTTATCGTGTTTAGAAGATCCTTTTTTGCAGGTTCATTCCAAATCACTTCTTAAAAAATTACTTTTGATCGAAATCTTAATTATGGTATATCCTATGGTAAGGTTAAGTAGTTTAGCAAGAGAAAATATGATATGTTTGTTTGTTCTTCATATGATTTTAGTCTAGCTAATGATTCTCAATGTCACTCCCCGAAGCTACCCCCTAGACGCAACACGGTGCTTAGGGTCACTTGGCTAACCTATGGCATGATATATCTATACAAGTTCAATTAAAACATGCAATGTATGGAAGCTAAAAATAGTTTAATATCTGAAATGGGAGAAAAGCCCAAAATATCTGAATATTTAAAACATATGAAGAGTATAGTGATGACTGAAAACAACACTAACAACTCAAGCTGAATCTAGTCTATGTATGAAGGCCTCTAACTGATGTGAATTGTTGAGATATGCCCCCAGCTAACTCTAGCAAGTCTGAAACTGAAAGTAAATACTGAAAAGTAAAGCATGTCTATCGTCCTCAAACTATGAGGACTCACCACTGAAGCTGCTGAATACAACCTTGAAGTCGAGCTAAGTGCGGTTTGGATGCTGAGCACTTGAACCTATATCATACAATGATATAGCACAAAAGTATGCGTCAATACTCTGAATGTACTGAGCATGTGGGATATTTGCTAAGCAAAATAATATTGAAACTGAACATAGCAATAGATATATTGAAACATAACTGAAAGTTGAGATGGGTACAATGACCAATTACTAATCATGAAGATATGACATGTTGAACTGAATACTAGAGATAAATACTCAGTACATGGTCAATGAAACATGAATCTAACTGTGGGAGATACTAATAACCAACATACCCTAAGCTGAGCTAATTATGGGGCCAACCTGTAACCCTGGATGGAAGGGTGTTCATACCTTGCCAAGAGTATGAACAAGTCTGACGTGGATCCACTAAACTGATGTCCACAAGGGACAAGGGTGACAAGCCTAGTCTGACGGGTGACCCCTTTAGAACCTATGGTGGCGCCGTAGTTCTGGGACTCAAGGACTGCTACTAAAGGTCTCAGCCTAAACTGGCGGGTGAGCCTTCATCCTTTGTCCGCTCGGTGCTAAGTCTACTCCCAACTAAATGTAAGGTAAAATGCAACTGTAATTCTGGATAGCTCAAAATATTAATATAATCTGAGAATGCAATATACATATACTGGAAGCTATGGCATTTGAATTCTGAAGCATGATTGTCTGACTGATCTGCCTAGTAAGTATAATTTATGAAATAGTGAAATTAACACAAGCTAGGGTTTCTGAGTTCTATACATGAAGTTGTACTAATTCTTCAAGAAACATGAACTAAACATCATATAATTTTAGCATCTTAATAGCAAGGAAATCTCTAAGGTTTATAAACCCTAGGTCTAATTAATCATGGAGAAACTAAAGAAACTGTCTGAGTTCTAGGGACCTAGTGGGTGAAAGGAACCCACTAGTGAAATCCCACATACCTGGAAGAAGATTCTATGGTTGAATCTTTGGATTTGGGTCTGAACTTGGAGAAAACCCTCTGGCTTGTTCTTGAGAGAAAACACTTCTGTTCTTATCTGATATTCTAAGTGTTGATTTAATTTTACTAGTAATGAGGGAAATAGAGTGAAAACCCTTTAATTACTCCCAAAATGACTTAGGATCGGAGTTAAATAAATTGGGAAAAGACTATAATGCCCCTAACTTAAAACTAAATATTTCAGAAAAACCCTTCGCCAGACAGGCTTCCCGACGGGCGTTGAACCTGCAATGGCCCGTCGGCCAGGTAATCAGAATAGGGAAGACTGGGCTGGCCCTCTGGATCATCCCCACGGGCATACCCATGGCCTGTCGTATCCACGAGTTCACACAATTCACCATAGTAGAGCAGGCAGAGGTCCAGGATTCGAGTCTTGCTGCCACTTATTAACAGTGGAGGTTGGAGATCCAGTTAACGAAAAGGCTAGGCTGCAGCTATTCAAGAATCTCAAAGGACTCCCATGGCGAATTTCCCATTGGGGAAAGGAAGGCTGGGATTGGGTCGCTGGCATCACCTCATGGGCTGCTCGATGGCTCGTCAAACCTTCGACGCCCGTCGGGTCCCCTATTTGGCTGGAGCAAGCTGGACTGAGCCTTTGGGCTCTTCCCACGGGGACCCCAATGGGCCATTGTGTCCATGACGCCCGTGGGGATTGACTGGCAGATGGAATTTTCTTAAGTTCCGCTGAGTTTGGGTCTTAAAAATTGGTCTTAAATTCTAGGGTGTTACAATATCCCCCCTTGGGATTATTCATCCTAGAATGAAGACTAACTAAGCTGAGTTTGGAGGGAAAGAGATGCATTACCTACTAACTGAATACTAGAAGCTGATATCTAATTGAGTTTAATTCTAAGTACATGAAAGCATGCTGAAGATACTGGAATAGCTGCGAAGACCTGATTCTGAGACTGACATACATAAGAGGAAACTTAGAGACTAGAGAGGAACTATTACCTTAAACTAAAACTGAGTCGGAAGGAAAGAGGTGATGATACTTGGCCGTCATGGCAGCTTCTACTTCCCAAGTAGCTCCCTCTATGGACTGATTCCTCCACAACACTTTTACTGAAGCAACTTATTTATTTCTCAACCTACGAACCTGGCGGTCAAGAATTTCAATTGGAATCTTCTCATAGGTGAGACTATCCCTCCCAACCACACTTTTTAAGGGTACAATTGACGTCGGATCACCAACACACTTCTTCAATAATGATACATGGTAAACTGGGTAAACTGCTGATAATTCTGCTGGCAACTCTAATTAATAAGCCACATTACCAATCTTTTTCAGAATCCTATAAGGATTTACATATCTGGGACTGAGCTTCCATTTATTGCCAAATCTCATCACCCCCTTCATGGGTGACACTTTCAGGAAAACCCAATCATCGATTTCAAATTCTAAGTCTCTTCTCCTCAAATCTGCATAGGACTTCTGATGACTCTGAGCTGTCTTAAGTCTTTCTCTGATGAGCTGAACTTTTTCCATAGCCTCATGAACCAAATTTGGCCCAATCAAGGCTGCTTCACCTACTTCGAACCAACCTACGGGTGACCTGCATCTATGCCCATAAAGTGCCTCATAAAGGGCCATCTAAATACTGGAGTTAAAACTGTTATTGTAGGAGAACTCTATGAGAGGTAGGTGATCATCCCAACTGCCCTTCAAATCGATCACACAAGCCCTCAACATGTCCTCCAAGGTTTGAATGGTACGCTCTGCCTGCCCATCCGTCTATGGATGAAATGTTGTACTGAGTTTTACCTGAGTACCAAGACCTTTCTGAAAGGACTTCCAGAAATGAGATGTAAACTGAGGACCTCTATCTGAGATGATACACAAGGGAACCCTATGAATCCTGGCTATCTCGCTGACATAGAGTCTGGCATACTCCTCTGCTGAATTTGTAGTCTTAACTTCTAGAAAATGCGCTGATTTGGTTATCCTATCCGCAATCACCCAAATGGAGTCGTGCTGTCGACGAGTACGAGGTAAACCCGTAATGAAATCCATGTTGATCACTTCCCACTTCCAAGTAGGAATGCTAATCTCCTGGGTCACGCCTCCTGGTTTCTGATGTTCTACCTTAACCTACTGACAGTTAGGACACTTAGCCAAAAAATCTGCGATGTCCCTCTTTATGTTGTTCCACCAATAGACTTCCTATAGATCACGGTATATCTTAGTGTCACCCGGATGAATAGAATATCTTGAATTATAGGCTTCTGTAAGGATCTGCTACCTCAACTCACCCATATTTGGAACACATAAGCGACCCTGGTAACGAAGCACACCATCTTCCCCTTGGGAGAAAACCTCAACTCCCTGCTGATGAACTGCACCTTTCAACTGAAGCAATATCGGATCACTATCCTGTTTCTCCGTAACTTCTTCTATCAATGAAGATTTTGATCCATTCTGGACCATCACACCACCATCTAACGTGTCCATAAGGCAAACTCCTAAGCTATCAAGCTGGTGAATATCTCTGGCTAATTCTTTCTTCTCTTCCTCAACATTTGACACGCTACCCATGGACAGTCTGTTGAGGGCATCATCCACTATATAGGCCTTACCCGGGTGGTAGAGCACATTCATATCACAGTCATATCACAGTCTTTGAGGAATTATAGAATTCATATCACAGGTTGAGCTGCAAGCATCCTGAGATTTCACTGCTAGGAAGTTTTAAGAAAATATCTCATTTTTCATTCCTGGCCTAGCTGAAGGAGAGTAAATTAGGCATTGATTCGAACTTCAATACTGGGTGCCTCTATGAACCCAAGGAAGTTACTAAGTTGGTTGCTGTTAGTCTTATTCAAATTAGAGGATTTCAACACTATTGAAATGACGTCTATAGAGATGAAAAGATTGAAAGCTCAAAATCGGTTACGCAACAGGCTAAGCCCGAAAGGAAGAGAGATTGTTATTGTTGTTAGCAGTTACAGCAGAGACATAGATAAAAGCGTAAGAATCCCAAGAACCTTTTAGACGCCTTTAGGTCTTCTTACCCGGATCAAATTGAACTTCGAACAATCATAACTTTAAAGAGAATGAATCTGACTTCAATCCTATTGGCTTTCAACTGCCAATTATACCTAAGAATGAAATCAATTAGACTTCCACGGAAGTCAAACTGCGGAAATAGTTGCAGCTCTTTCTCTTGAGTTAGAGGGAGAAATCTCAAATTCTTACTTTCTCTTTGCTAAGGTGCGCAGCCTAACCATCAATCTCAAATGATTGGCTTTCGACTCCTATTTCCAAGATTGAGTAAGATTGACTTCGATTTAATTCATTTTAGTATTTCAGTAGAGCCTGTAATCAGTATATTTTGTTTAGGATTGACTGATTTTTAGTCTTTACCAGGATGGAATTAAAGTGTTTATTGAATTTCATCATTTGCTTTCTTCTAGTTCTTCTCTTTACATCTACCTCCAAAACAAACAAAAAGGACGATGAAATTTCTATATAAAGAAAGATGTGGACTGGAGAGTTTGGATTGAGGTCAATATGCTTAACACATCATAGTTGGACAGCTTATCGAAGAAAGGAGAAAAAAAAGTCTTTTTTGTCGGCATCACACATATAGCATGTGTGCCGTGAGTGAGAGGTCAATCACTTTCAGCTTTTCTTTCGAAATTCAACAACATGATGAAGAGCTCTTTTCGGCTCGAACCTTCTTTTTTTTGCTTTCTATAAATATCATACATAAGAGAAGAAAGCTGCTAGCAGAGGGTGGAGAAGTGCCACACCTTCGTGGATTGCTCGAGTGTAGCATACTGATTCTTATCGAGATTGGGTTGGTGTTCAGTGTGGGCAGTCTCCTCTATTAAAATAGTAAGAGAAGAATCAGGACTTCTCTCAGATCTTTACGTTTCACATTTGAAATTCTCCTAATTGGAATTCCTCTCCTATGTTTATGTTCTCAAAACCCCTTGCCTTTTTACTGGAATTTTCCGCGATCCTTTTTTCTACTATTTTAGCGATTATGCTTGAGATAAAACTCTTTAGATAGTGTTTTCTATTATATAGTTTTTTTGTGTCCGAGTTGGAGTTAGAAATACATCACGGTGTCTTTTTCTTCGTTATTCTGATTTTGGTTTTCGTATCATGGATCTTGTTTCTCACTTTATGGAATTTACACTATAAAAAGAATCCAGACATTTCTCGTGTACCTATTATGGAAAGCGTTTGGACTCTGTCTCTTTTTCTTTTGTTCTCTTTTTTCTTTTCTGAATTGTTGTTAGAAACGATAGAATGCACAGGAAAGGATTTGGGTGGGGAGCATCTACCCCCTCTCCCAAGCCTGATGATTGGAAAATGGCTCTAGATTTACCGGATAATCGAGTTGCACCGGAATTTCTACGCTCCCATATTAAAGAAGAGTTAAGACACCTCTTTAATATCGGGCGAAAGACGACACTTTCCGATGCAATGTTTGAAAACTTTATTTCCCCCTTGGCCTTAGATGAGGCAAAAGTGGGTTTTGCAAAGGCTCTCCTTGAAAGAATAAATGAAATTCAATTATTTCATTACAATAGAGGGGATCACATTCCATTTAAATTCTCCTCGAAAAAGGAGAAAGAAAGACTCCTTTCTCTTGTCTGGGAATACGCGGACAAATTACCCGATGAATAATAGGTACCCACACCCCAGGCAGAGTTATTGAGCCGTGTAATAGGTGACCATTTCACGCGGTTCGGGGGGCACTTGAGTCAGCTGCCGGCGCCCGACAACGTCTTGACCCCCATCCAATTTTTGGGCCAATTCCCCCTTCGTACTACCAAAACATGAGATTCTTGCCGAATTCGAGTTTGCTGCTCCAACCATTACCAAACTAATACCTATTCCGTTTAGTACTTCAGGTGCTTATGTTGCGTATAATGTTAATCCCATAGCGGATCAATTCCAAAGAGCCTTTCAAACTAGCACTATTAGTAATCGACTCTATAGCTTCTTCAATAAACGCTGGTTTTTCGATCAATTTTTGAATGACTTTCTAGTCAGATCGTTCCTGCATTTTGGATATGAAGTCTCCTTCGAAGCTTTATACAAAGGTGCTATTGAGATATTGGGCCCTTATGGTATCTCGTACACATTCCGACGATTGGCCGAGCGAATAAGTCAATTTCAAAGTGGATTTGTTGTGCGAAGAGTGCGTTATGACCCGTGGCCGCCTGCTTGGTGGAGGCAGTTCCTCCGTTGTAGGTAAATGGGAAACCCAACTCTACGAACCCGAGGAAAGGCTGCACAGTAGTAGTAGGGGCTTTAAGACCAGAGCTTTTTGTAGTGCTAGCAGGAATTCAAGTGAATGAATCCCATCCCCTAGCGAGTGAAGTGCCTATGCCCCTTTAGAAATAGAGGCGAGCAAAAAAGCTCGTTCTTCCATTTTGAGATCTTTAGATTCGTAAGATCATAATAGAGTCCCTTTACTTTCTATTATATTAGTCAAGCGCTAGAGCCCTACAACTAGTATAGTATAGCAGAGCAGCCAACTTCAAAGTTTACCTGATTAAAATAAGAAGTATTCTAAAAAAAGAGAAAGGTTAGGGGGTCGTTAGACCGTAGCTTGCTGCTTGCTGTCTACTTCGCGAGCAATCACTGCCCCTTTCTGTAGCTTCCCTGCTTTCGTCCGTCCACGAGGCTGTAAAAAGAGAGAAAGGGGCGGCTATCTAGCGGGAGTCATTTCGGTTGTATGCCACGAGGTCCCTATGGACAAGGGGACAAGTGAATCATCGCTTTTGGGTACAGGCAGCCCTCTACCATCTATCCCATTGCATTCCATCGTTTCGTATTGTACTGTGCTGTATCAAACCAGATAGATCTATTGAGTGAGAGAAAGGTCGAAAGCTTTCTTTCGAATTAGATATTCTTTTTATATTGGTAGGGATCCCCATTCATTCCTAGATTCCCATCACTACGGACTTATTATCCCTACCTAACTACATGGTAGTGGTCTAGGGAACGCAATTGCTAGAGAACGGGAGAACTAAGAGTAATGATTTCAGCAAGAGCAGCCAGACGGACTACTATAGGATGGGGGTCAACCTCTTTCATGACCCATGGCCCCAGTGTGTCACTTGGTTAGCATTTGTAAAATAAGTAGGGCTGGTTTTTCGATAGGGAAAGAACAGGGGAGGGGGAGTTGGCTATAATTGAGACAATTCGGATGGACGATATGGATTTTTGTGAGATAGTTAACCATTTTTTTAACCATGAGAGGGGTAATTCAGCTTGAACGAAGTGAGAGGGGTAATTCAGCTCGAATGAAGTGAGAGGGCTGAAAAGGAAGCTCGACCTAGAGGGAGAGGGAGGTCATTCAGAACCTGCTGGCACCAGAACGGGGGGCGGCTCCTGAGGCGCTACCGCAGGCGCCAGCACCGACATAAATTGTCCACCTCTCTCCCAATCAAAAAGAGCGTACGAGACTTCGAAGGGACATTAACACTTTGATTCGTGAGTAACTTCACGAGAACATTGTGAAAGGGTGGCGGTTGTCCGTGCACTTTCCAGAAACGACGGAAATATAGTCCAGTGCCGCGAAGGCGATAATGTCTTATGATCTAGAGATCTCCGTAGAGACGGATACGGAAACCCTCCACAGATGGGTGGAGAATATAAAGGGGACCTTTATCTCCTAAAGCTACTCATTAGGTAATACTGGCCAAATTAGTCTGTCTGCCGCTTTCTTTCATAACAGAGCCGTTATTCTCGGCTGGCATAGAAGTCTCTCGCGCGGGCGAAGGAGATGCATTTCTCTGGTGGTATTGGACAAGCTCTAAGGGAATAATCTCTTTCTTATTTCTGTATTTCTTTCCCATGATGACTAAGAACAGGCAAATCAAAAATTTCACTTCCAATTTCGGACCTGAACATCCTGCTTCTCATGGTGTTTCACGATCAGTATTGGAAATGAACGGAGAAGTGGTGGAACGCGCGGAACCACATATAGGATTACACCACTGTGGTATGAAGCCGCTGATGCCGAGTCGGCTCCTATCCTGCTAGCTATGCCCTGCTTGGTCCCCCTCCCCCGGCACGGTGGAGGTTCCGTAGCACGTCATGAGCACCGGGCTAAGGGGCGGTTTGGAAACTCAAGCGAACCATCTTACCTTATTCCAACAAAGGGACAGAAGGGAGAAGGTTGTGAAGGTGGCCTCGTTATCCATACCACCAGTCAGGGAGGACTGACTCGGGTTTTCACGAGGGTTGGCGGGTTCTGCAGTGCCTATCAAGGGCGCTAGCGCATACCCCGGAGTGATCATCACCACCTGCACCTCACATATCGACACAGTGGAATGTGTAACCCGCCTGCTGTTCCATTCAACTACATTTGTTCCTTTAATCCATAACTTAAAAGAATGCAGCAGTGAGGGACAACCCGCCCATACAACCAGCGGGGAGGATGGAACTACTGGCAAAGATTGTCTGGCGAAAACACCGCAGGCGCGAAGCATGGTAGGCCTGCACCGGGGGAGCATACCATAGGGAGGAAAGGGAGCCTAGACGGTGGAAGAGCCAGGAGAGGCCAGGTCATTTGACAGAAATGGAAGGATTTTCCCTATTAGAGAAGGCCCTATGGAGTAAAGGGAAGTAGATGAATTCTTGGAAATAGAGGGAGCGAGACTATATAAAATAGAAAATGAAATAAATAAAATTCCATGAATAGATAGAGTCAACGGTACGATAGACAGTGCTTCCTACACGCGAATTAGCTTCCGAGGTTGAGCAGTCTTAATTTCACTATAGGATTTGCGAATGAATGCTGGGCCACCTCGAATGGCGTAAGCCAGATGCGAGGAGACCCGCACGTATGGTTTTTAGGGGGATCTGGTCAAAAAATCGGTCGGTGCCCACCCGACTAGAGGGACTGAGAAATTAATTGAGTATAAAACTTATCTTCAAGCTTCTAACCCAACAATAGGGTGGTGTCTTACCGCACCGCAGGCGGACGCGTGGTAGAATTCGTGTTGGTGCTTCAGGATTCCAATGTATTGCGTCCAAGATCAGAACGAGCTTGCCAGCGAACCACTGCCGTCCCATTCTTGTGTGAGCTGGAGCGCATCCATCTTATCCAATGAACTAGCTAGAAGATATCTCTTCAGGTCGAAGAACTAAAAGAAAAGGACCGGGAAATTCGGCGGCATAGGTACCATGGGACCCCCTACTAGTAAAGGGAAAATGGAAGTGCGCTCCTGTGCACCAGCTGAAAAGGCCCTTTCCCTTTTTAATAATAATAAATAAGGTAATCTTTATAGCTCCAACCTAGTCAAGGGGCTTTGATGCCCTTTGTATAGGTTGGGTTGCGGGATACGGGATCCTCGTAGTAGGCTGGACCAAGATCCAGCCGAAAGAGGGCAGTGTTTAGAAATAACTGGTTGAGAAAGCAAGAGAACGCTTCGCGTTTTCTTATCTTCTTCCCTCCCTAGGAGTAGAACAAAAGGAGGGATTAGCATTATTGACCCAATGATAAAGCACTAACACCTTCCTCATTGGGGCTCCGCACACTGGGAAAAGGCTAACGCAACGGGAAATCGGCCACTAGTTATAAAGCTCCAATAAGGTATCGAGAGGGCTATCACAGTCAGGTGTGAATTTCTTACCCGAATTTTGAAACTACCCCTATTCCTATTTAGGGAGTTGAGGCGAAAAATGGCTTGATGAACCGTTCGCCACGCACCGGCCACATTCACTTGCTTATCATAGAGGCTGTAAGTACACAGTGCCCCATAAGTAGGCTGCTTTTTCCGTAATGCAGTCCGAGATATCCGTAACCGTGTATATATAGAAATATATCTTCGACACTGTCATTTCTAAATGTCCGCTTCAACCGCTCTTTCACCTCCCAAAGAGCAAAGTTGGCTTGATGAGTGCAGAAGAGGAAGCGGGAGCAAGAAAACCAATAATCTCTTTCTTGTCCTTCTACTTAAGGTTAAGGGGAAAAGAGAAGCGCTTTTCCTACTGAGAAAGCGCACGGTCAGTGCGAATGTTCAAGACTTAGCCGAGCGTTAGCGAAACTAGATTCTCATAGCGAGGCGCTTCGAATTAGCGAAGCATTGTAGTAGCGCCGAAGCCCTATGTGCTATAATGCTGAGCCAAGGACGCTCCGCCTTCTCTATAGAGGCAGTCAACTGAGTTCTGAACGATTTAGCTCCTTGGTAATGGCTTAATCTATAGATAGAAAGCCCTATGATGGGAAACTACCACGTTAGGTTTAGAGAGAGATGGGACCGGTTATATAATAGGGGAAGCAGATGCAAGCTTTTTTTTTCAATAGCCGGCCAAATGACTACAGGATCATCGGTCTACTCTACCTCAATTCACCATTTCGAACCTTATACAAAAGGTTTTTCCGTACCAGCTCCTTCTACCTATACTGCAGTTGAAGCAGCTGAAGGAGAATTTGGTGTCTTTCTGGTTAGTAATGGAAGCAATCGTCCCTACCATCGTAAAATAAGAGCACCTGGCTTTTCCCATTCACAAGGACTCGATTCTATGTCCAAACATCACATGCCAGCAAATGTGGTCACCATCATAGGTACTCAAGATATTGTGTCTGGAGAGGTGGATAGATAGGACTACTAGTTGCTCGATCAGGACCCTAGCTTTATTGCGAGCCAAAAACCCAATTTATATGCCCCCTTTCTTTATTTAAGGAGATTCTATCCAATTATCAGCCCCGATGCGGAAAGGAGTAAAGAAAGAAGAGTTGAAGACAGCTTAACAATAAGAGAGAACCCCCTCATCTCGTGGCTAGGAACATCTATGTAGATGGGATTGGATTCATAGTGCCAGTTAGGGGTAGGTATAAACCTTCATTCATCTTCTTCGATCTTCCTTGGAATATCCATCATCTTGGTCTCGACCTTGTTGAGCTCTCCCTGATTGAAAGTTCCTATTTTGCTGCCTCTTCGATCGTCTTCGACTCCCTAAAAAAGAAGATTGGTGACCTAGATGGTCCGGGTATTTCCTTACCTTAGCTGAGCCTTATGTCCCTTCAACATTCCTATTCATCTTGCCTTGTCTTGGGCACCGCAGTGGACTGATTATCCTATATATAATATCTACTCTAAAGATTAAGAGGATAGAGGGTCTCCCTTCCATAGATTTCATTGGGATTGATTCTCAGGATCGAGCCCTTATCAGAGGCGTGCCTATCGACACCTGTCAAAGTCTTTGGCTTGCACGACGTCTCCTTCCATTTCCTCCAGCTATGAAAGAAAAGAATGGGCGCAACACTTTATTCTCTTCTACCGATCTTTGTTTACTTATGCCCTTCCCGAACTCCTACACGGGGGGGTCATATCTTGGAGTAAGCTCCTTTCCAGGGGCAATCTACTCAAGAGTTTATGCCCCTAATTCGGTCTATGTCTGGGCTACTGTCGTACTCAAAGGCGAGGGGCTCAAAAAGTGGATGCGATCGGCCTCAGAGGAGAGGGGAGGCAACTTGGGATTCTAGGCAAAGTGCTTTTTTTGTATATAGTCCTTCGTATAGGATAGGATTTTCATTCCTCCCGCCAAAGCCAGAAAAGAAAGGAGCTCTCTCTTTTTTCCAGCCTTCTTTTTATTTTAAAGGCATATAGTGTGTTCTCTCTTTCAGGGGGAATTCAAGTAAAAATCTAGTACAAGGAGGAAGCGAAAGGCTAGCTACCAGGTACGAAACAGAGTATGACTATAATAAATCATAGAGTAGTGGGGAGCATGCCCATCCCATTAGATATCATTTGAGATTTCCCTTTCCTAAGATCCTGGACGTGGTACTGACGCATGAACTTGGTTACTGGTTTGACTGGTTTGTTGGCAAAAGGAAAGGTCTGTTCATTTGTCTAGAAATATATTTTCGGCCTATCTATCGATTGAACCAGGGGCTGGGCTCTTGTTGACATACATAAGAAGTGGGATTAGGAATAGGGGAAGAGAAGCTCTACTCATACTTCTGCTTATGGAAAGACATAAGAAGCACCCTATAAAACATGCAAGATCTCTTAGTAAGCCCTTGTTGGCATATCAGGTGCCATTGAACAAAGTCCAGGGAAAGAATCTATCTATAGTGATAGTGATCCATCGCCTTGACTTGAGTCTCCACCACATCTATTTCCTGCCCGCTTGTAGCGGTTGGTCAGGCTAGGCCGGTTAGAACCTCTCCGCAGTTCTCGATTCTGATTGAACTAGGGAGGATCGGTATTGCTGGGGGAGATTGTTCTTCCTCAGCTGGCTTGTTAACCATGGTCTCTTGAAGGTTTCATTCTTTTACCAGCTCTCCCAGCCAACAACCTGCTAACCCTAAGCTTGCATGCACCTTGGTCACATCTAAGTCCCTATTCAATTGTTCTATTTGGGATGGAAAGTAAAAGATCTTTTGTGGGAAGAATCGCTCGAAATCACGGGATGGGCCTTCCCTTCCTTTACGTCATCCATCACCCTATCCTATCCACTCTCCCCAAATCTCAACTCGTAATTTGAAGAAGAAATATAAGGAAATCCAATTAGAGATAACCCCTTGTCTCTCTTCTTTACCAAATGATGAAGCCAAATCCCTAAAGTCAAAGTAGTCCATGAAAGCATCTATTTTTTCAGTTCAAGAAATTGTTATGTAAAGATGGGGTGAGTCTCTTATAAGATCTTCCTTTCTTCTCTTTTCTTCTATTAGTTAGCTTGGATTGAGAATGCTCCGCCCAATAGCGCTTAGCCATGTGTGTGTAGACCGAAATGGTCTCGCAAAGCAGGTCAACGGTAGCCTAAGAGGAAGTCAAAACTACGAGAAGGGCGCAAGAAGTTTTGTGAAGGTAGAGATAGATTTTCAAATCAGACATCAAGTTGGTGTGCCGCGTGTTAAGAAGGAAGAGACCGCCCCAGGCTTCGCCCTAATTCCCATCTAAGGTTGAATAAGATTAGATTAGTCTGGCTAAATTCGTTCTCGAATGATTCATCGATTGAATTAGGCCTAGGTGTATGAAAAATTCTTGTGATTCCCCTTCTTTCTTCGATGAAGGCATACACGCATCGATAGCCAAATAAGAGATAGAAAAAGGAAAGCGGCACCGCTCTGTGGTCTTAATAGCTCCATTTCTTGTTCCTGAGCATAAGGTACGCTCAGCCATTGATACATTGCTATTTCTTAATCCTTGCGTCCAGGGATATTGAGTCGGTTGGCTCTCTTGGGGTTAGCGATAAGCGTACACCGGCCCGTGTGGTAGCGGGCGAACTAAAGATTTCGTGCTTGAAAGGAAGAGTGCAAGTGGGTAAACGCATCACCAGCCAAGCTAGTCACTTGGAACATAGGGTTATTCAATCCCCGAGCTTCTGGGCCTTGAGAACCGACTTTGGATTTGCTCCTTAGATAGTGAGTAGCAAAGAAGGGTAGGGTTTAGAGTTTAGGGTTTTAACTTCCACGTCCCAGCTCATCGAAGCTACCGCCTATCGATTGAAATTTCCCTCCTTAGCCGGAGGTGGAACCGGCTCCCCCTAAAAGATCCTCAGAAGAGTAAGAAAGGAGAAGGGAATGGGAGTTTCTCGCCTCCTAAGAGTATAAAGATGCGGAGTGTCACCCGAACCAAACTAGACGCACGCGTCAAGGCATTCTGCCAATGAGCGAAGGCGATCGCTCAAGAAAGTGGATTCATCCCTGGCAAATGCAATGCAGTGAAAGACGCTGCGGACTATGTGGCCAGTGACGTAAAAGATATGCCGGCAGCTAGCCAAATCCACTTTCTAACGAGGTTAAGGTGTGACCTAGAAAATGGAAACAGCGAGACCTGAGGTCTCATCGAAGGAGAAGTTCGAAGATGGAGACCAGGTTCGGCACAAAATCATAAAGGTTTGAGAGCCCGTTAATCAAAGTAAATGGAAGGTCCTGCTTCCGAGATGAAGTCGTATGATGCGAGAGTGTCACGTACAGTTTCTTTGAGAAGGGTGTGATACCACCACCTATCAGGCCCGACGAGCGGTCCACGGAGCTGCATCCCTACTCACCTGGTCTTTGCACATCGCTCTTTCCAAGAGGTTGGCCGCCTATCCTAGATCTTCCCATTTCCATGAAGATCCAGGGCTCGATCTGGTTTAGTATCAAGGTGATTCTTTTTCTGTTCCTATATATATGGGTCCGTGCAGCATTTCCACGATATCGTTATGATCAATTAATGGGACTTTGCCGGAAAGTGTTCTTGCCTCTATCATTAGCTCGGGTAGACCCCATTTATGGTGTTTTAGTCACCTTTCAATGGCTCCCTTAATTATGTTCAAGGAATTTCCCTATTGAGTAATGGGAAGCGGGCTAGTCCCCGAAAATGCCCCGCACGTAAGTTCCTTTGTCGGTGGGGAAAAAAAAGAAAGAGATTTTTTTTGAGATTCTCAATTATTTTTTTCTCCCATGCTTTCCGTTGGTGAACAACCAACTAAATCTATACTTCTTCACTACTCGTACATGCTTGACTTAAGCTGTATTGAGGGAATCTTTTTGTCTCAATCAATCAATATGTTTCCAAGAATTCCACCTATCTTTTCCTTTGATGAGGAAAGTCTCAATTCCAGTGCTACATCTGCGAGAACTTGGCCTCAATCCACAACAACTTCTCTTCAATCATCCGATACTCAAGGTTCTTATGGTATTTTTGAGGACCATCCAGGTCTTAACCCTTCCAGTGAACGTATAGCGGAGCTTCAATCTGATATACGAGATAAATTAGGAGAGTTGATGCCTAACAAGAGTGCCCAAGAAGTTCTGGAAGCGGCTGAAGTTTTACATGGCGAAAGCAACAATATTTCTTTTCTTGACTACCTATTGAAAGATTTGAATCAAAATGGAGTAGCGGGTGAAGCCTATAAAGATGAAGTGGATCTAGCAAAATATCTCGTCTCCAGCCTACTTGAACAATTTGAAATAATCCCATTGATTCCTATGAAAATAGGAAACTTATATTTCTCATTCACAAATCCATCTTTGTTTATGATACTAACTCTCAGTTTGGTCCTACTTTTGGTTTATTTTGTTACTAAAAAGGGAGGAGGAAACTCAGTACCAAATGCTTGTCAATCCTTGGTAGAGCTTAATCGTTTTCGTGCTGAACCTGGTAAACGAACAAATAGGTGGTCTTTCCGGAAATGTTAAACAAAAGTTTTCCGCTCGCATCTCAGTCACTTTTACTTTTTCGTTATTTTGTAATCCCCAGGGTATGATACCTTATAGTTTCACAGTTACAAGTTATTTTCTCATTACTTTGGGTCTCTCATTTTCAATTTTTATTGGCATTACTATAGTGGGATTTCAAAAAAATGGGCTTCATTTTTTAAGCTTCTTATTACCTGCAGGAGTCCCACTGCCATTAGCACCTTTTTTAGTACTCCTTGAGCTAATCCCTTATTGTTTTCGAGCATTAAGCTCAGGAATACGTTTATTTGCTAATATGATGGTCGGTCATAGTTCAGTAAAGATTTTAAGTGGGTTCGCTTGGACTATGCCATGTATGAATGATATTTTATAATTCATAGGGGATCTTGGTCCTTTATTTATAGTTCTGGCATTAACCGGTCTGGAATTAGGTGTAGCTATATCACAAGCTCATGTTTCTATGATCTTAATCTGTATTTACTTGAATGATAAATCTTCATCAAAGTGCTTATTTTTTTATAATTGAACAAAAGCGAGTCTGAATGGACTTAGTCGTGGAGCATTCCGAGTCTTTGCTTTAGGGATCATTCCTGCGCATCTCCTTACCTTATAGTAGTTATTGCTCCGGTTCCATAAGGTATAACTCTCGCCTCATCTTTTTCTTTGAAATCGGAGACTGTTCCAATTTCCTACTGAGATAGGCAAGCGGAGGGAGAACTAGACGTATCTTGCTAGGCAAAGACAGGTTAGAATGGATAGCTCGCGGGTGGGATTGACGGGATAGATCACTATTGCAGAAGGAGGTAGAACCGGGGGAAGAATTATGGCTATAAAGGTCCTCGCCCTCTTAGGCACATGGTTCTAAAGATTAAATCTCAAACCGGTACTAAAGATTAGGCAGAAGAAGAACTAGAACTAGAATTCTTCGCCCCTCCCCTTGTACCAAGAAGAAAGTTCAGAACATAAGGATAATGGGCTCGTCTATTATAAGTTATTAGTTTACGGAGCTATCTCAGATATCTCTAGTAAGGAGACGGGACGGTTTTGATAGTTAGAGTTCTATTTCTAGGAAGGAAGAGACTATCGGGAAGCTCACTCTCGGCCGGGCTTGAAGAAGAGGGTAGAACGTAATATCTCTTGTTGGTTCAACTCATCAAGCTATTACAAAAGAGTCCTCAAAGAAAGAAGCCATTTTTACGGGATTTTTGCTTCCAGTCCATAATTAGATCTTCAAGGTTAGTCCAGTACGGATCCATCCTAAACCAAAGAGCGTGGCTAAGCGAGGGGCATAGCGATACAGTGTTCATACTTGATCAAATCAAGTAGGAATATCAGGAATAGTAGGATCTAGTAGGAGCCTGCCTTATTCTTCTCCCGTTCAGGACCCTATTTTCTCGGAGATAGCCTGGTCTGAGCTAGAACAACAGATTCGTGAGCAAGAGCGTATTTCACAGCTGATTCAATAACAACCATTTTTTCTGGGGAACTTTCATATGAGTTTGTTCTTTCTTTTAATCAACTATAAAGGTTCTTAATTGGATCCTTAATATTCAGGATAATTACATTCTTGAAAGGATCAAGGGCTCTACTCTCTCGCATAAAGTATTACGCTCTTATCGTCAACCTTCGTGGCTTTTTGCTCGTTTGGTCTCGCTATTTCATTCCTGGTTCTCTCTTTCAAGCTTCTTTCCATCCTAGGGATTTCTTATCATTTCGTTCGTTCTGCTAGCTGGTGTCGCCTTCTCTCTTACTTATCTATTCCCATCCATCTTTACCTCTCCTACTCCACTACTTCACACCTTCAAGGCGTGATTAATGCGCCTTAAACCTCTCTATTAAAAAAGAGCATTTTTTAGTGGAGCCTTAGCACGTGAACCCACAGGAACAGGGCTCTTCTTCTTTGCAAAAAAGCTTCTGAATTATCATCACATCAGTAGGAGCAGAAAGCAAATCATGGTATTGACTTATTGAAAATCTCTTTGAGATTGCTTAGACAAATCTTTTTGTGTGAGGCCGCTCCACCTTTCTTACCTTGTTTTTTGGGCTCAAATTCTGTGACTCATAAGCCCTCCGTATCTAAAGATGTATGGTTAAAGGGCAGTTTCCACAGTTAACTAAGAAGGCGATCGATTGGCTTGGAGAGGAAAGGAAACCCGGGACTGAAAACAAAAAGGATAGGAATGAATTGAATAAAGAAAGAATATATAGAACCTTGAGCATTTTCTCTTCTCGGCAATGGTTGAGAGTAAAAAAGGGGTATCCATATAGAAGGATTGCTGGTATACCGGGTACATGTTTATCTTTTCGATTTCAGCGAAAATGTTCAAAGCACTACCTTCGTCAATTATCTTGATGTCGAAAGGGAAGAGGACAGGGTCTTACTTACTTAAAAGTCAAAAAAAGGGGAAGTTTCCTGTCTTAGTTTCACTTCTTTGAACTGGCTACTACCGCGCAACGTGCCCTTGCTTGGTGGGTCGTTAATTAATCTATTTTTAAAAAAAGGATGGATTTCGACCTTGCTTTGAGTCTTCAGGCTAGTAAAGTGCTACTTCTAAAATGATCGTTAAGTTCCTTCACTCGATTCCCTCGGTGGCTCTGCTACCGATGGATCAAGATATGCTGCCTATCATGCCAAAGGCGCTGCTGGTGGATATGCCAAAGATGTCCTGGCTTTGAACCGGGTACTTGAAATGCTAAAGTTCTTATGGTCCTTCTTCAACCACCCTTCCTTCTCTACCTTTTTCTTCAAAAACTTAAGTTACTTAGATTGATGCTGGCGATCTCGAAGGGAGATATCTTGACCTGGAGCTACTCGTCTTGATCTTTATTATATTAGGATGCGAGGAAGGGAAAAGAAGGTGATAAGCAATAAGAGGAAAGAAGAATGTTAAAGAAGTCCCTATAAGTACTTCACTTAGCCTTTCTATAGTCTTTATTCCCCTCTTCCCTCAAAGCGCGCTCTTTCATCCATGCACATGGTTCTTACTTTAATTTCCCCCCTCCTCACGTAGGAGCGCATCTTGTTTTCAAAGATGAGTTGTAGATGAGTCGGTTCGATCACCCCACATATCGACGGTTTTTTAATACCTTATCCTAGGCCCATCTAGTTGATCAAGGGATATACGAGTATAAAGAAGGGATGGAGAATCTTTTATTTGATCTTGATTTGATGTATATGTTACGATGGCTTCGTATGAAGGAGGATTGGGGGTAGATAAGAAGAGCGACCCAAAAATGGAAAGAAGAGTATGAGGGGCAGCGGCTCACCGATAATAAGAAGAACTCACATTCTCGTCCTGACAAATGACCAACCTGTTAAGGCATCTTTCTCAATGACCATCCTCTCCCATTCCAGTTCTTTTCTCTTTTTTTAGGGGCAAGTTCATTTTCATTCCCTCGATATGGCCAGGTGTGAAGCAACTTCACGATCCAATTCATTCCCTAAAATTGGAGAAAGGCAAACTAGAATAGGCTGATTGATCCAGGTAGCGACAGGAACCGCGTGTACGCTAGAAAGACGTATAGGCAAGCCTTTCTTTATGATCATATGGATCGCCTTTCGTGACTTTTCTTTCCATAGGCATAGATTGCAGTCTAACCAGCTTTGTAACTTTAGGGGACCGAGAATTAGTCTTTTGCTCCTCCTCGAGCCTACTCTCGTCTTTCGAATTAAGCTTCCGATTTAGTTGGTGCAGACGCTGAAGGATCAGCTGACACTAGATAGGAAAGGTTTTCGATCGAAGCTCTCGAACCTGTTCCGAAGTCACTTTAGGATTAAGTTTACGATCCGGTTTGGTTCCGACATCCCAAATCGAGGTGGCTCTAAACTCAAGTTGCCTACCTCTCTAGTTACAGAGAGAGGAGAGGGGCTTCAAAGCCTTAATTCAAGCTAGAAATCTCGCTAGAAAACTAGCCATATCGATCTAGGTAAGTGGTGACAACGAAAAGGCTTTTAAGCGTGAGGGGCCGTGAGCTAGGTAGGATAAAATGGTATTTTAACCAGGGTGGGCGGCCCTATGTAGTCTGTCTTTTCATGGGTGGTGGGCAGAGAAAAAAGCTATTCATTAAACCTTTTGGAACTAGAGATGAAGAGTCGTTTAAAGAACTTTTCAAAAACCACTTTGTAGAGGGCGGGTATCATGCTCAATAGAACCAGACTTTGCTATGTCAATAGTTAATAGGAGAGAGAAAGAATGAGAACAGCAAGAGGAGGCCTTTTTCTTTATATTAATATATTTTGGAAATCGAATCATCATGCACTTTAGGCCCTTTTGAAATCCATGAGGAGGGGTCACACGAGTAGGGAAAGACTGAACTTGCTCATGTTCTCATGCTTCACATAAACCCAGGCTAGGAAGCTTGAAATCCATATCATAGCATATCCAAGGCCAGGGCTCGATCCTGCACAATTCAGACCAGCGAGTATCTGTTTAATTAACTTAATGCACTCACAAGCGTTCGCATCGCTGCCCTAGCTTTGTGTTAAGGGCACAACTTAAAGAATAACTTACTCTATTGACGTAATATTCATTCGTAGTGGCCAAGCGGACCTTTCTGAAGACGGAGGGCCCTAAGAAACCCAGAGAGTAAAAAACCAATATAGGAACTACAACTAAGAAAAAAGAAGAATAAGAAGAATTGCTTAAGTAAGGTAGTCGCCATAAGACTTTTCTTTTTTTCGGTATGCCGCTCCGCGTGCAAGGAGTTCCATGCACGAGCGGAGCAAAAAGAAAGGAAGGGGAATTCTTCTCTTTTTTGGGGAGAAATCCTTTGATTGCGTATTGAATATAGATCCATTTCTTTATTGTTACACTAGATAAGACCAAATTCTCACATGTCCCTTTCGTTATTACAACCTTCTTTTTTGATGTCAAAGACCAGAAGCTACGCGCAAATTCTCATTGGATCTCGGTTGTTCTTAACAGCGATGGCTATTCATTTAAGTCTTCGGGTAGCACCACTAGATCTTTAACAAGGTGGAAATTCTCGTATTTCATATGTACATGTTCCTGCGGCTCGGATGAGTATTCTTGTTTATATCATTACGGCTATAAACACTTTTTTGTTCCTATTAACAAAACATCCCCTTTTTCTTCGCTCTTCCGGAACTGGTACAGAAATAGGTGCTTTTTATACGTTGTTTACCTTAGTTACTGGGGGATTCCGAGGAAAACCTATGTGGGGTACCTTTTGGGTGTGGGATGCTCGTTTAACCTCTGTATTCATCTTGTTCCTTATTTACCTGGGTGCACTGCATTTTCAAAAGCTTTCTGTCGAACCGGCTCCTATTTCAATCCGTGTTGGACTGATCGATATACCAATAATCAAGTCTTCAGTAAACTGGTGGAATACATTGCATCAACCTGGGAGCATTAGCCGATCTGGTACATCAATACATGTTCCTATGCCCATTCCAATCTTGTCTAACTTTGCTAACTCCCCCTTCTCAACCCGTATCTTGTTCGTTCTGGAAACACGTCTTCCTATTCCATCTTTTCTCGAATCTTCTTTAACGGAAGAAATAGAAGCTCGAGAAGGAATACCAAAACCTATTTCACTCGCTGAGTCTTTTTGCATCCATGGCTGAATGGTTAAAGCGCCCAACTCATAATTGGCGAATTTGTAGGTTCAATTCCTACTGGATGCATGCCAATGGGACCCTCCAATAAGTCTATTGGAATTGGCTCTGTATCAATGGAATCTCATCATCCATACGTAACAAATTGATGTGGTATATTCATATCATAATGAACAGTAAGAACTAGCATTCTTATTGAGACTTTCACTCATAGGGAAGAAAATCGATTTATAGATGGAATCAAATATGCAGTATTTACAGACAAAAGTATTCGCTTATTGGGGAAAAATAAATATACTTCTAATGTCAAATCAGGATCAACTAGGATAGAAATAAAGCATTGGGTCGACCTCTTCTTTGGTGTCAAGGTAATAGCTATGAATAGTCATCGACTTCCGGGAAATAGTAGAAGAATGGGACCTATTATGGGACATACAATGCATTATAGACGTATGATCATTACGCTTCAGCCGGGTTATTCTATTCCACCTCTTAGAAAGAAAAGAACTTAAAATACTTAATAGCATGGCGATACATTTATACAAAACTTCTACCCCGAGCACACGCATTGGAACCGTAGACAGTCAAGTGAAATCCAATCCAAAAAATAATTTTATCTATCGACAACATCATTGTGGTATAGGTCGTAATGCCAGAGGAATCATTACCGCAAGGCATAGAGGGGGAGGTCATAAGCGTCTATACCGTAAAATCAATTTTCGACGGAATGAAAAAGACTTATATGGTATAATCGTAACCATATAATACGACCCTAATTGAAATGCATACATTTGTCTCATACACTATGGGGATGGTGAGAGGAGATATATTTTACATCCCAGAGGGGCTATAATTGGAGATACCATTCTTTCTGGTACAGAAGTTCCAATAAAAATGGTAAATTCCCTACCTTTGAGTGCGGTTTGAACTATTGATTTAGGTAATTTGAAATAACAAATTAGATTTACGACGAAACCTAGAAATCAATCACTGATCCAATTTAAGTATCACTGCAGGATAGACCTCAACAGAAAACTGAAGAGTAAGGGCAGCAAGTGATTGAGTTCAGTAGTTCCTCATAAAAAATAATTGACTGACGAGATATAGTAATATGGAGAAGAAAAAAAAAATTCAAGCACCGACAGAACCGGAAGCTCCCCTTCTTTCGAAGAGAGTAGAACGGGTTATTCACATTTCATTTGATGGTCATAGGTGAATTGAAAGCTAAGCTGTGGGAATTCAAAAGATTCCCTAGGGGGAAAATAGAGATTTCTCCTACCTTACCCATAATATGTGGAAGTATCGACCTAATTTAATAGAGTCATTCGGTCTGAATGCTACATGAAGAACATAAGCCAGATGACGGAATGGGAAGACCCAGGATGTAGAAGATCATAACATGAGTGATTCGGTAGATTTGGATTCATACATATATCCACCCATGTGCTACTTCATTCTACGATATATAGAAGATCCATCTCTATAGGTATCATCATCTACATCCAGAAAGCCCTATGCTTTGGAAGAAGCTCGAAAAACAGTTTGGGAATTGATCAAAAGAAGAATCTACTTCAAACGATATGCCCTTAGGCACGGCCATACATAAGATAGAAATCACACTTGGAAAGGGGGGACAATTAGCTAGAGCAGCGGATGAGATAGTACCGGAGTCTTTCAAAGAGCCCTTCTTTCTATTATGTTTTGTGCGTGTCTACTATTGATTCTATGCCATCAAAGCATGCTAACAGCAGAAAAGAAATGCAAGTACATACAACTGCGGTAATGCCGCATCATTGATAAAGAACCTTGCCTTCCCCAGACTTGTCCCCTGCAACAAGTTCATTGGCATAGTCCCCTTCCCCTTCTATTCCCAAAAGATGATTCAATAGGCTTCCTTTATTGATTCAAAAAGCTTCTTTCCCGCGACATGGACACTAAGGTTAGTTTCCATAGGGCAAAGCGGCGACCTCATTCATTCATTCTAACAACTCATTGCCCTATTTTCTCCAGATCTAGTCTATATAATGTCCGAGACCCGTACATAAGATCGTTCTAGCTTATCTCCTTCTAAGGAAGTCTGAGCTCCTTCCCATGCTAAGATTATAAACTCTTGAACTTAAGAGAGGCTTCTTTTCAAGCTGATGAGAAAAAATTGAGTATAAAGAAAATGACAAAAGAAATCTCACACGGAGATCAGTGTACCCATAGATCTATATGAAAAATAAATATATGAAAATTCAAGAAATTCATTTTCAAAAACCCGAGATTTCAGAGGCGAACGATGAAATAAAGGTTCCCCAAGTCATCATGGCGGCCGGGCAAGCTCTCCGTCGAGCTACCGATTTCCCTCCTATCCTAAAAACCGGATTCAGAGGTTGTTTCTCTTAAGACGAAAATGTACGATTGCAGTCACGAAGGGTTTCCACCCTACGTCATCATTTTCATGCTTTTTTGTTAAGTAACCTGAGCACCTGGGGAGACCGTAGAGCTGTTGGCGGGGAAGAAGCACTCTTAACTGGGGGGAATGCTTTCTATTCGACTTTCGATTCGATGATACCTATCTCGTTGTGGTAGAATAGTACTGTACCATCTGATCTGGGTCCCGGTCGGTGATAGCGGCTAATTTTTTTTCTTATCGGGGGTTTTGACTTTCCTTCCTGTTCCCTATTTTGTAGAGCGGT
Organism: Jaltomata sinuosa; assembly: GCA_003996215.1. Classification (NCBI taxonomy): domain Eukaryota; kingdom Viridiplantae; phylum Streptophyta; class Magnoliopsida; order Solanales; family Solanaceae; genus Jaltomata; species Jaltomata sinuosa. Next base: position 164,585 of record QJPP01001310.1, on the reverse strand, counting down.
TTATCCCTGACTATCTTAGGGGAATATTTCTCTCTTCTCTGCAAAGACACTCGGAACGCAGTTTGGTCACACTCAATGGGAATAATACAACATGAAGACATGACATTAATATTCACAAACAAATACGATACTGAATGGGCTCCTCTGTTGCACCGTACTGCTTGCTTTGAAACCTATTCAGATGGCGCGAGATATGATATGCTTTGCTTTCTTGTTGCGTGAAAGTGCTTGAGCGACTGTCGGGAAATATTTTTTGCGGGGAATTCAGCCGAGTCGTCCGTTTTATCTTAGAAATTTCCTTATTAAGGTCCCCATCCGTCGTAACCCGTACATTGCATTCTAGCGAGTTTGAAGTTTTATTCTTCGTTTCATGTGGTTCCTCGGTAGGCAGGGCTTCCATTAGTATAGTACTGTGTGCTTGTGCAGGTGAAGTGAAGCTTTTGTTGATTGATTCCAGATAGGTATCTCGAGCCTTCTTTCTCCCTCTCATCTATTTTACATAGATGATTGGTCTCGAGCGTGAAACTCCCAGGGATTAAAAAAGAAATTCAACTTTTCACTAAAATAAGAAAGGATGGTGTTTTTAGGTAACAAACCACGCCAAACAGGCTAATCCCGTAGCAAGAAAAAAAGCAGAAAGGAACCGAGGTGGCCAGGTGTGAAGAGAAAGATAGCGTACAACGGAGTATCCAACTCATAGAAAGAGCAGGGGCGCTAGCTTTGAAACAAGGTAACAGGAGAAACTAAATAATCATCGAGCGAAGATTTTTTGTTCTTCCTTAGTCCAATCGAGATATATTTTATTGTACAATTGATGCGGAATGAAGGCGCTTTCCGGGGAGGTGAGGGTCGTAGACATGATATTTAGATCACCTTGAGTTGAGAAGGAAAATAAACTATTCAAGTTGGTGAGAGAACAGGATGGGATTGGGAATGAATCGATGGACTCTAGGAAGCTTCGTTCCTACATTTTGCTCTCACTCAAAGTCCTTTTTTTGTTCATTTTATGGGAAAACAACAAGGAAAGGGGCTAAGATCCTTGTTGACAACATGAATTCGTACGCAAAATACCGAATTGGATCCCTTTCATAGATGGAAATTGATAAATTAAGGAAGCAGTAGCACTCCCTCCTGATGTTTTGCCAGAAGCGAAGCTCGTTTTTGGACAGAAAGTGAAAACTTTAGCTCCGGATGGAAAGGTGGGCGTCTCGATCTTAACCAGCCTTGTATACCAAGAATAGATACATCGAGAAGGTAGAATGTCGAACTACAATGCCCTTAATTGAGGAAGTGAAAACTCCTTTGATTGTTCTTCGCATACCGGCCATGTGATCTCCCTTCCCAGGTCTTATTGCCGAACCGGTTCTCTTTCTCCCATCTGATATTTTCATTAGAGTTATAGCCTCAAAATAGGCAATGAATTACGGACAACTTTCTCCTTCGCCGGTAGTTTCGAGAGCTAAACTAATTCATTTCTAGTTTTATAGGAGGCCATAACATCAAAAATCAGGAGAATCTTCCTAATCTTTGACTTTGAAGTGGGAATGGTCACAAATAGAGAGAAAAAAGAAGAATATGTTAAAGGTTTCCCGATTGAATACGAAGTTTAACATCCTGAATGAACTGCTTTCCTTAAGCTAGCGCACCGGCACCGCTCCGTGGGCTTGCCAGTTTTCACATTAATGAGACAATTCTGGTAGAAAGAGGACGTCTCTGTCGCTTCACCTGACACCTACTGCTAGGCAGAAATCCCCGCTTTCATTGAGGGAAACTTATTGAAGTCTGAAATCTACTTTAAACTCTTTGGAATTAGACAAAGGCAGGGCAAACCGGAGCCTAATGTTTATACTATCCATGAGCTGCCTGCATGAATTCCCTTTGTGAAAGGCTCAAGAGTACACTGAGTTAGGCGAGATCAAGATTGACATATTTACTTAATTTGAATTAGTATAAGTTTGTTTGAAGGTGGGTACCATGGAAGAGGTAGGTTCTCTCTGAAAGATAGACTCGGATAGGAATAGAGAATAGAAGCTGACAACAAGCATTCTCCCTCGGGCTTAAGTAGGCTGCGGGAAAGCAGGTAAGACAATGACGAACTCGAACATAAAATGAAGTTAAGTATGGACTTTTTAACAAAAGCACGAGTCAAATTCCGAGCCAGAATTCTTGGGCTTCTCTCGAGAAGATAAAAAATATCAGATGTTAATGATAGCATTATTGACATCTGTCCCTTGAGAAAGAGTATGATAGGCAAAAAGGCATAAAGACAACAACGGCCGCATCTCTCGATGAAAAGGCCAGCAAAGAAACCTCTTCCTTCCCCGTCTGGCAAGCAACTTTCCTTCTTTTTCCCTCTCTCCTGCCCTTTACTTTAGGGAATGGAATTTCGGAGTGAATGAGTGCAACAAAACAAGGAAAGAAGGCTAGGAGATGACTTGTAATCGATCCGGCTGTTGGACCCAAGACCCGGCCTGGATATTTCATAACTGTTTCATTCAAAAGGCAGGCCAGGAGGATTAACGATACTATATTGGTTTCATCACCCCCAGAAGATCGAACAACAGATCTTTCCACTAATGGTTTCATTATCCCATCGAGAGGATCAATCTCTTCTTTTCTTCCTTTATTATGAGATCCGAAAGTAGAAAGAAGTTGTATCAGAAAGGTGGATTAGTCGCCTAGTGACATCCTAAATCCAATTACTTCACTCCCTTTGAAAGCTCAGCCAATCCGAGATTTTTTTCATAGAAGAATCTTTCTATGGGAATAAAGAGAAAGATAGGGTACTAATCACTAGCTGAATCTGCTACTGTAGGAAAGAAGATCTATGTGACCTAAAGGAATTCCTCGGGGCAGGAGACCCAATTATTATAATAAATAAAGTTGACTCACCTAGGCCCATAGGATGCTAAAGGATGCAGCTAAGCGGCCTTGTCCCTATACGAAGGCTTGTTTCCACTTTTCTACGAAGAAAGAAATCCAGCTAAGGCTATTTCTGGGGGAAATGCTTTACTAAAAAGGTAGCCCTTTCCTAGGTAGGGTGAAGATGGCACGTAAATTCAACCCCAAAGCGAAGGATAAATACCTGCTGTCACTATATAAGGAGTCAAAGTGACTGCTCTTTATCTTATTATACGATAATGCAGCGCAAGGAATAATTCGTATGCGCTTTCGCAGGGGTTTTCTTGGCCCTTTTGCTTTAGCTTTCCCTTTTTTAGTATTGTAGGAAATTTCTGTCCTGAATGAAGCAATCTCTTGCTTGTAAAGTATAGAGCTTTTATGTTCAACTCACGTATCTTTTCGTTACACTCATATGATTACACAACAGGCTAAGCCAGAAAGGAAGAGAGATTGCTATTGTTGTTAGCAGTTACAGCAGAGACAGAGATAAAAGCGTAAGAAGCCCAAGAACCTTTTGGATGCCTTGAGGTTTTCTTACCCGGATCAAATTGAACTTCGAACAATCGTAACTTTAAAGAGAAAGAAACTAACTTCCTATTGTCTTTCAACTCCCAATTCTACCTAGGAATTAAATCAATTAGACTTCCACGGAAGTCAGACTGAGGAAATAGTTGTAGCTCTTTCTGGAGATTGGCATTCGACTCTTATTTCCAGGATTGAGTAAGATTGACTTTGATTTCATTTGTTTCAGTATTTTAGTAGAGCCTATAATCAGTATATTTTGTTTAGGATTGACTGATTTAAAGTCAAGTAATTTCTTACCGATTTTCACTCTCTTGCTGCGCTCCTCAGTTTTCAGTCGGAGATGCATAATCTGAGATAAATGCCTATGTTTGCTGAGATTCCTCGATCTAAGTCTTTTTAAAGGCCCTCTTAAGAGTTGAGAATCAAGCTAGAGCATTTAGAACTCAACATCCGAAAATCAGTCATAGTCAGAAGGAGGAGGTCAGTCTTGATATTATACTAAATGCCCTATCTTTAGACAGAGCAGAGCAGCCCTTGAAGCGGGAGATGGTATAGTAGGCTTAGGGTGAAGTTACCTGGCAGTTACGAAAGCCAGAAATGAAGACTTCGATTTAGTTGCCTATTCCTCATTAGTGGGGCATAATAGCTCGAAGCCGATAGAAATTCGTTAAGGCAAGTTCCGATAGAGCTACACTCCTGGTATTCCTATAAAAATTTCTTATAGGTTACAATTTTTTCTCTTAATTAAAGCACTGGAAGAGAATCACTTTCGTCTTTCTAAAGGACAGGGTGTATTGCTTATGTCTGATTTGCTGACGCTAGCTTGACTTCACTCACTTCAGAGATAGAAAAAAAGAATAAGAGAATAAGAAAGGAGCGTAGCAGCCAGAAAGAAATCCCCTCTTCCGCTTAACGCACCAAAGTCCCACAGCTATTATATCTTGATTTAAGGGAAGTTCTTTCGTTAGCAGTAAGAGCCTATTATGTCTTGCTTTCTGAATGAATTCCGCTGCGCCCCTCAAAATAGCTCTTTCTATTTCAAAAAAAGTGCAACACATACCTGCACTATTTATCTAATAATGTGCCATTTCCTCTTGCTTTTCCAACCAAAAATACAGAAAAAATGAAACTTTTGAAATGCTTTTCGTAAGGCATGCGAAAGATAATTTGAAAGCGGAAGACTTTTATAGGTTAATATATCGAGCTTAAGGTCTTTTGAAAGATAAGATAAACGCTATCTAAGGCCATTATTCCTGACAAAAGAAATGGAGTAAGTAAGATAGGGGTGACTGCATGAGTCTTATAATCTTTCCAAGAATTTATATATATATATCCGGAGCTTAAGGCATTAGTAATTAGTCAATTCAATATACAAGAAAGTTCAATTCAGCAGTACACTGCTACTCACTTTCTTTATTGAGAAAATGCTATGGCTATCAACGATCTTTATTTCAAGAAAAGTAGCACTAGAAAAGCAAATAGGGAGTACAATATGGAACTCCTTTATTTCTGTAAATAAACTTCCACAACGGAAGAGACTGTAACTATTATATTCTTTCTTAGTCTCTCCGGTCGCCGAGGGTGACAGCCTGCACAATGAGTGCTCGATGTTCATGTCGCAGCATTTGTAGTCTCGTCTTGAGGCCAATTATGTTTTCATTTTCCGGATACATGCGGTCTCCTACAACGGCAGGGCTCGCCAGACGCAGGTGCCTCAAAAAGGCTCTTAAGGCAAATCGGCGTTGACCCAGCTCATTCTCGATTTCCTAGATTTCTTGTGAAATTTTAAAAAGCCTTTCTGAAACTGCAAGAGCTGCCATAATAATAAATTTTTATTTTATTTTAGAGCTCGAAGGCTTATCGAGTTTCTATTTATAGAGTAGAAGTAGAGTAATCCCGCCATGCGGCACGAATTTGATAATAGACACCATTTTTATGAGTTTTCCGCAGTTGAGTACTATACATGCCTGTTTAATGAGCAAACTAACTAAAAAGTGAAGCCACACTTCCTGTGTGAACAACCTTTGCATAACCAGCTTCAATAGTTAGTCCTAATCAATCACTGTTAGGATAAGCGAAATTGAAGAGGTTAGTTAGAAGGTAAGATGATCCTAGAGGCAAAGCCTTAGATTCTCTTTGGATTCCTTACCACCGGGGATTCCCCTATCCTCACTGTAGGAATATATTGAGGCTAAAGTAGCCGCTGTCTTTGTCTTTGAGTAAGTTGCTATTGATCTCAGCCCTTGGTAACATACTAAAGAATCATAAGAATCATATCTTGAGGACTAAAGAAAAGCTGCCTTGGAATCGAATCTGAAACTTTGAAATAAGGGCCTGTGAGAATTTTTCTTTTAGAAGCTAGGAGATCTTTAGTGTATTCTCTGCAAACCTCACCACTTCGTCAGTAGGTGATAACTGCCATCTTTTTAGGGTTTTAAACCATCAGGATAGAATGCTTTTAGCGGCAAATAGAACGAAGCGGACAATATAACGCAATCTATAAATTGTTGAGCTAAATCAGCCTTTTCCCCTAAAGAAGATTTCCTATTAACCGGATTTTGGGATTTCTTGCTTTCCAGGGCATATCTTCCCTGATATTCCTGATTGAACTCCAATAGACTCAAGAGAAGCTGTAGGCCTTACTGAGCTAATTCAGTAAGCTATTCAAGCTCCTAGACCTCTGTCTGCCTAGTCCTGTCCTCAATATATAACTTTCGCTTTAGGACTTCTCAGAGATTAATCGATCTATCTTAGTTACAATAGGAGATAGATCGGGATGAGCTGCATCCTATTTAGATGTTTTAGTTAGGGCGGAAAGCTACCTATCTTCTTCTGTCCTTATCTTCAATGCTAAATTCTTAAAGTTACTTTGAAACATCAACATCATGAAATACGGCTACTGAAACTGCTACTTCTGAATCCCTGTGATGAACTGAAACTGAGTCTGATTCCACTTCTTTCCTTTCCTTTAGCAAGTAATTCATCTATTTATTTTACTCTCTCAGTTAGTTAGCTAGTGTTATTGTCCTTCTGCTTCTTACGAATGACCTAGGTATGTCAATGGACGAAGAAGAGCGAAAAGAAAAGAGAAGACATAGAATTTGAGATACGTATTTGTTTCTCCTCTTATCCCTTGTCTAAGCTGTTATCTCTTAACGCTATATATATCTTCTCTTGGATTCCTTAACTCAGACCTACTTAAATAGTTCCTCATGCATTATGACTTCATGACTTATTCTTTTATTGGCACGGATGAATCAGTCAGACTAGGGAAGAGGAATACTTTCAGTTAGGATTCTAGGAGCTAGAAGGATACGCCCATAGGAAGATAATTCACTGGCTTTCTAATCATAATGTTATTACGGTAAGAGTAATAATCATAAACCAAAGACTCAGCTTTTAAGCAAGAGAGATTATGCCATCCAACAAAATCAAGCACACACACATAGACAAACAATCCAAACAACATTACAAAGTGAACAACGAAAGACTACTAGTAATACATGCAAACACACTACTTTGGGTTGACAGACTCTTTCTCTCCGGTTGCGGATGAGATCATGTCTTGGAGGAGGGCCTGTTTCCTGTCTTCCAAAGCGCTAATGTGGTCTCGGATCCGTTGCATGGCTGCAGCCACAAGCGCTATAGGGAATAGGGATTCATTTATCAACTCATTTTGTTTCACATTGTTCAAGTTACACTCATTGGGGAGGCAGGTGCTCCCAAAAGGCATCCAGGGTTTGCTGCTGTCGGTATCGATGTTTTTCATTATTTTTTTTAGTCTTTCAGCAGTCGCTGGATCCATCTCCATCAACCAAACTCAAAAACGCATTCCTTCCTCCATTCAGCCCATTGGGCAGTCTTTACCCTTCCTAATCGAAGAGCCATATGAGACAAACAACCAATTAGCTTATATCCTTCACTGCAAACCTGCTCTGAGTGGTTAGCAAACTATTGAAGTATATAAGTTCCAGTCCGCATTTAGGAGACAACCCAGGTGAAGCAGAAGCAGAATGAGAAGCATTATGAATAGATAGAAAAATTTTCCATTCCTCACAATTCGTCTTTAAGGAGCTACCGAGGAAGAAAGCAATAATGATAAAAGGAAAACAAGGTCCCTGATGACAGCTTATTTTATTATAGTAAAATAAAGGAAACCTATCCATAGTAAACAAGAACTAGGGTGCCCTCTTCCTTTGCGAAGTTGAACTCGGAAAGATAGGGAACTTCTTTCTATAAGCTGTAGAAATGGGACCGGTTAGAAGTCCTTGAATACATAGCTTTCGGGTGTGATTGAGGAGATTTTTGTGAAGGGATAACTTATGGTATTATTAGTTCAAGCTTTCTACGTTGAAAGAGTTGCTGACCTTTCATCTGGCATTTGATCAGACCTGAGACGAAGGAGAATTGGGAGTGAACTTCCTTGTCTTCCCAGTTGTGCTGAAACATTCCTTGACCTTCTTATAGACGGATTGTCCTTTTCCAATTCTTTGGCCCGCCGCCTACCTCTTATAGAACCCACTAGCCCTCATTCGCCGGACAGTTCTAGAATCGGAGAGAAAGGGAAAGATACGTATCATTGCCAATAGAATGAAGACCAAGGCACTATGTCCTACAATTGGTTCCTCTTTTGATGAATAAGGATATTATGCAGTTGATGGTAAATTCCCTCTTCTACACTTCCTACTCTCCAAAGCGCCTACCTTGTATTCGATGGAGTCCTCTATAGGTATTTATCCGGTCTTTCCCACTGTGAATTGAGACTATCGGTGGAAAGCAACTAAACTCTGCCCTTACAACGGCTTTGGATGTGTTCTACCATCTCATCCCTAGTGAAGTTGTCTCCATCAGCAATTTTCAACATTTTTTCTGGGCCGTGTCTCAGTCCCAGTTCGGTAGGGGAAATCAAAAGTTAGGGTTACTTTAGAGAGCCCCTTCCTAGTCATGTGTTACTAGTCTTTAGCAGTTCCTCTTGTTTTCCCACCAGAGGCTTACTGTGTTGATTTCCTAGTCCTTGATTCCAGGTTTGATGTTCTTTCCTAAGCCTCTCCAAATCGCACAGGGAAAGGGAAGTCCTTACCTATCCACCTATACTCAGCTAGGGAAAGAAAGACAAATGCTTCATATTCTTCTATTGGAATTGTATTCATTTAAGTTGACATTAGATCAACAAATTCTTCCGGTTTAAGTTCCTATTCATAGACAAATTCTTCCTAATCTTCTATTGGAATTCCTATTCGATTTAAGTTGCTAGAGATAAATTGAATCCCCTAGCATTATACTAGTTATCCTTCCGGTTAGATTTGTTTTCATAGCCCTATACCCTAAACGGGGATCCTTTTAAGACAAAAATCATATACTTATTGCCGATATGCTAATGCAGTATAGTTGATTAGGTACTCTATTTCGGGAGACCCCTCTCTCTCTTTCATACTCATTCTGTTAGGATAAAGTACTCCCACAAATCTTCCACCCTATAGAGAGGCTGCCTCGATCAAAAAGTATTCTTTCTTTCATGATTGATTGCTAGCAGTAAGAATACTTTCCCGGGCTAAAGAAAACAAAGAAAGTCAGCTTCTTTCAGATCCCAATAAGCGGGTAACTAAGTTTTACTCGTCAAGTAAGAAGTAAGGCCTTACTTTTCAAGCGAAGATCAGAACTGATTCAATCAATGCGACTTTGTCTCACTAGTCAAAAAGGAAGAAAGAGGGAGGTCGTCAGTGTAGAAAGAGAATCTTCTCTTTAAGAAAATTCCCTCTTATGCGCTATCCGATCTCGATGAAGCTAATGGGTTAGCCATGATCCTATCAATTTACTAGTTCAATTTCGGGACTTCTCCTGAAGAATGACCAATGGAATCGATTGTCTCAAAGTAGTGATCTCTTGGCATAGCTGAAAGTCGATGTCAGAAAGCACGTTCCTCGCGTAGAAGCCCGAACTCTTTGACGAAGGTCAGATTCAGCGAATAGCTTTCCCACTCTCCTTGCTTTCTCTCAAAAATTTCATCCTCTGATGAACCACTGATTTCTTGGTTGAGTTCTCCCACATAGCGTCAAGGAATAAAAGCAATCCTGAGATCGTATGGCATAGCGCAAAGTAGACATCTTCGTGATTCTAGGTTAGAAAAATCCCCTTTAGCCCAAAAAGATAAGATGTATTCTGATGAAATGATCTGGATTCTCGGCGGACTATAATGATGAGGACGATAGACCCATCACAATCGACTAAGGGGAAAATTGCCCCTGGTTCAAATCCAAAAAGTTTGATTTTCCCGGTTGAAAACAAGGATGAGACCATATTTTGGCAAAGGGTCATCATATGCACACAAGTAATAAAGAAAGGTATGAAGAGCATGAACCTCATCCAAGGTGTTCCCATATTCAAGATTACTATTAAGCTCAAGGAATTTGGCAAGAAAGTCATTACAAGTGGGGATACACAAGGATGAAGTGATTTCCCTTAAGGACACATCACCTTTCTTCTTCAAACATCTTCCCAAAAGGAAAGTGTAATCCAATGGAGTCATGCTACTAGAGGGATAGAGGGACCTAGCAAAAGAAATTTCATTCAAAGACAAATGGTCCTCCAAATAATTTGATTCTCCTCTATTCAAGAGTTTAAGCATGCTCTCAAGAGTCCATTCTAAGGCCTCATCTTGTCCATCCACATAAGTGTGACAAGAAGTTGGCAACATGAGCTTGGTACCAAGTGTACCCCATGGACTCTACGAAAGGCAACCAATAGAGTTGGCACCAAAAACAAAGATGCCATGCAATTGTTGCACACTAGAGACAATTAAAGATGCGAATGAGGATGCATCAACATTTTCATGGTATGGTATGACATCATACAATTTCCAAATTTTACCTATCATGATAAAGATTTCATCATGCCTCCATGGGTCACTAAGAATAGGAGGGGGTGGGTACATACCTTGAGGACGAGGTTTTGAGTTTGGTTCTTTGTCCTCCACATGTGTCTTGTATGACCCCTCCATTTCATGCATCATTTTGAACCAAGAGGTTTGGTCCACCTTCTTCTTCTTAGGAGATCCCTCGGTAGGTGACTCCTCCAATGAGATCTTAGGGTGAGATGCTTCACCCTTTTCCTTCAAGTACCCATCAACCCATGGGAGTTTGTCCCTCCCTTGAGTTGACTTTCCTTCAATTTCTCCAAAGTTGGAATTCCCATGGAGCGGTAAGAATTCCGTTTGGCTTTCATTTCCATGTTAGTGAGGAATTCCTTTTGGTTTCTCCTGGGGAAGTTGTTCCACATGTTCTTGCAAAAGAGAAGAGTGGATACTAGGGAAAATGCTAGTTCCGTGGTTAGTAGGTAACAAGAGATTGGTGTTGACAAGTCCCACAATTAAGTGTTCCTTGTCCACCTCTTTCAAGTTACTCCTTGGCTCATCAATCACACACCACTTGTTTCCATTAGCCAAGTCTTTCTCCTCTTGAATAGGAGACATTTCTTTTTTCCTCTTCTCCATCTCATCCTTCTCTGGGTGATAAACAAGGTGGATCCATGGCAGCTTCTTGTAGTTCTGTGGCTATTGAAGGATGTATAACACCAAGGTATGTTGCTTTTTACTTTCTCTTCTTTCTTTCACTTCTCCATGTTGTTGAACCATGGCATCTCTCTCGTAGATGGTCTGGGAGGATCCATCTGTGTCTGAGTATGAAAGAAAGGGTCACGAGCATAAATATTTTCCAAAGGTAAGTCCAAATCTGACTCTCTCTCTTCCTTTACCTTGCTAACAGCCTTCCCCTTACTGTTATTTCACTTTTGGTCTACTTCTAAAGGTTTAGGTGATGCAATCTCAGAAGAAGGAGCCTCTCTCCAACCTTTAGCAGTTGAACATTGATTGTAAAGCTCAGCAATGACTCCTGGATGATTGGGGGAAGTCATTTTTTGATAGCTAGTACATACTAGGCTAGCTTTATGCACAACTTTTATGTCCTGTAGTTGACATACACTTATGTAGATAGTCCTACTGTGTATTATATCACTATGATCTGCCTCTCCTCTGTGACAATGCATGTTTATCTTTCTGAATGACTAGTTAACTATTACTGTGTTTCTGATGCTTGCTTGATGGGTCTGGTTTTGATTCTTAGCTTAGGAACCTGGGCCTTATCTAGGATGAGTACTCTCCTACCCTATTCTGGAAGACTCTGATAACTGTGGAATTGTCTGATTCCTTCCAGCCCTATGACATTATTAGCAATGAAATCAGCTAACTGATTTCCTTCCCTCGGAGTGTGTTTGATTCTAGCTTTGAGCTGGATGATCAATGTTTGACATTCCTCAATTAGTTGTACCCTTTCCCAAGGTATCCTCCATGAATCTTGTAGGAAGTGACTGAGACTGAGAGAGTCAGTTTCCATAATCACCTCCTCCAATCCAATCCTTTTACAGTGTCTTAGAGCTTCTAGCATATCAATTATTTCTGCCTCTATGTTACTCCTGAGCCCTAAGTCTTCCCCTTGAACATAAATCAGATTACATGTGATATCTCTCAAGCAAAAACCATAAGAACTGATCCCAGGATTACCTCTGCATGCTCCATCAGTATTGCACTTCACTTCATTCCTCAGTGGTGGAACCAACCAAGATCTATGTCGTCCAACACGACCTCAGACTCTTTCTTCCCGACCTATTTGACTCTCTGGCCGTAGTTATTTTAGGTGGTATTCTGAGATCGAATTCCTCCCAGGAACATACGAAACAAAGATATGAACTGGGTAAATAGAAATGGAAAAGAGATGTTTCTATTTCATCCAAATTATAAGCTTTTTCTACATCCATATGATCTACTAAAGTAGATCAGTATTGACCATATAATAAAAGCAGATCTTGGTCCATGGAGTCCCAAAAAGGTAAGAACTCCAACATGTACGATGTTTCTTTGACAAATACTATATACAAGTGGGACCTGCACTATGAGCAAGCTGTGCGAAAAAACGCTTCTTTTTTCTGGTTCTGAAACAACTTGGGCGAAATAGGGTTCTACTGGGAAACCATGGATTTTTGAGTTTTCGCCATTGGTTACTGGTTGAGCCACTGGAATGGAATGAGATAAGAATCCCTGGAGATCTTTCCTCTCCACTTACTCATAACAGGCTTTTCTTCTGTAGAAGACTTCTTCTGAATGGCATAATTGTCCGACACTACGTTCCTCGATCTACAAAGAAAACTGAATCCTCCTTCTCCTAACGGATAGGATCCTCCTTGGTCCTTCTTTCACTAATGGTCTCACCATTTTCTAGTAGTAGTAGTTCGCGCGAGGGACTATCCTTTCTATCGCTTGCCCTTGCCTTTCACTCTCATTTGGTCTCTTTCTTCTAAAAAATAAAGCGAAGAAAAGCGCATGGCAAAGAAGAAGCCAGTTGACTGCCCCCTTTCACTCGGCCTTTCTTCGCTGTGTGAATAAGGTCTTAGTCTGTATGGGCATTCTGGGTAGGCCGCAATAAGTTGCTAGTCGAAGCTTTAGACCAATCGCAATTCATCACCATCTTGCCCGCCTCCAATTGATGACTGGATATTATATAAGTGTTGACCTAAGCCCCTGCACAGGGGCTCGACTCCCGAACTATACGTGAGCTGTCTCGTACGGCTCTTCCTAATAACTTGAAGCCCCCTCTCTCTAAATAGAAAAAAATGCATTTACAAGACAAAAAATACTTTTTCAAAAAGCCTTCGCCCGCCTATTCAACAGGGCTATTATAGAAGCTGCTTCGTTCCTTGACTTCTTTTCTTAGTTAAGCTTCCTTGTTCCTTAGTGTAGTCTCGGTCCATAGTTTAAGACTCTTTTCTTTATAGCCTAGTCTATATCCACAACTGACGTGACTCTGTACCGACGCCTTTCCCTTTGTATAGTATACGACTAAGTGACTTCATAACCTCAACCTACTTTTTTTCTTACTGTAGCATAGGCCTTCGTCGGGCTTTCTTCCCTTCGCCTATAGACTGTGGCTTGGCTTCACTATCGCTCATGACTTGGTATAGAGTCGTGTTGTCATCGGTTTTACCACCAGAATGCCTATGAGATAGTGGTCGGCCTTTCGAATTCTTCCTTACTTTTCTGAGAAGCCCTTTACGACTATACTATAAAGGACAGGGGGGTGTTCACCTTTGGAAACTTAGCTACTTAAGTCCTTCTCAGAAAGTCAAAGTAAGGGCGAACGGCATTCTGTTCTACAGCTACAACACTGAATATTTCTTATTAATATTAAACATCTTAATAGTAGAACTACTTTCTACTAAAAAAGGAAACCTTCAGTTCCCTTTGTTTGAATAAACGCCGCTTATTTTACTTTACATTCAAACCAAAGTAAACAAAACCTAAGCGGTCACGACATCTTGTTGATATTGATTGAGGAGTTTGATGGAGTTTAGTTGACGGAATCCATAAACCTAGAAAGTCGTCGTCACTGTTTTTTATTTGAATTTGACTCTATAGGTAGGTATCGGCGGGTCTTGCGTAATGTAGTTGTAGTTAAGGCTTAAGTAGAACTTTTTATTTTAGAAGATCTACTGAAGTACCAAAGGTGAACGGGGCTCCCTTGTCGGGACGTCTTGCAAAATGCTTGGCCTCCTGCGCTGGAAGCGAGACCCGAAGGGTTAGCTTATGGTGGTTAGCTTCTAGAACTAAATAATAGGCATTAGGCATTCTGTGTTGAAAGGAGGCAAGCAAATGAAGGGAGGCATTACGGGCCGACTACAAGAAAAGCAAAGCTTCGTAGACTCGGTCAAGTCTCTTATAGAATGCCGACGACTCTTTTCCACTAAATAAGTGAAGGGGAGAGGGAAGCGAGGCTTAGAGAGCTTTATAAGGACGACCACTACATAAGTCGCTGGCGGAGAAAGATCGAAGAGCTTCCCTTAATTCATTACTAAGCCAAGGTACCAGGTCTCCGAGTCAGCCCGCGCTTTTTCGAAGAATCCTGCACCTATGGGCATACGGCCTGGCAGGCCTTCCCTTTCCGGCAAGCTTCATGGGCATTGCACCATTCCCTAATCAGATGTTTGGATGTGAGCTATACTCCGCGAGGAGCCAAACGGGCGTATGGCCTTGCCTTTCCATTTAACCTCTTTTCCCGTGTGACTAGGAATGCTCAGTGACAACCTCTCAATTGTCACCGCCTGGCCTCTCTTACTACCACGGTAGCACCTAATGTGGTCAGCACCAATCGTGTTTGGGCAACGAAGCTTACACTAATTCACATTGGTTCATCCTGCTATGTCCTGGGCCATTTGCTCTTCTAACGTAAAAGGTGGCCGGCCATTCGTTAAGGCCCAGGAATCCACTGGACATTTCAGCGGCGGGATTTGATACCCGCATCCGATTGAAGTTGCATTTTAGTGCTCCCCTAACATAAAGGGGAGATTTTTCTAAGTGGGTCGCTTCGCGCAAGACATTTCTTAGGACCAATGGTTCACACGACAGGTGCACGATCTACTTTGCACGTTCCATCCTTCAGCCCTTCGCCTATCGGCTTGGCAGGCAAGCTACCTTGATCCATCTTCGGCTTCGATTCGTTACGCTCAGAAGCTCCAATAAGCCCTCAAGTCTCTTGGCACCTAAAACTCTTCCAAGAGAGCGCTGTTTTATGTTTGATCCTATGTACCCATAGAATTCTATGCGTTCTCCACTTTTGGATCTCGCAAAGAGAGAACATGTTTTTTCCTCTAACTTTCTCTCTCATTCGCGGAGCGAAGAAAGAGTGGGAAACCAAAAGAGCTACCGAAGGAAATGGATGCAGTCTCTCCCTTGGCCTTTGGAGAGGAGAGGGCAGATAAGAAAACGTCCTTCGCGCAAGTTTTTTTGCTTCCTGCGTCCTTACTTGTAAAAAAGGGGCTCTTCGACCAAGAAGGAATTCTGGTAGGAAGGCCGACCACTACATAAGTCGCCATCCGTCCAGGAGAGAATCAAGCTACCTTTCTTTGATCCCCCTTCCCAGGCAGGGAAGAGAACGAAAATATACCGCAGATGGCAGTCGTGGTTGATTTAGATTTGAGGATCTTACGGGGCGGAGCGAACTCTTCTAGCGTGTTGCATTTTCTCTGGCGGACCCCTCCGGTCCATCGTACTGGAGCGATTCGAGAAGAACGATTAGGCGCACGTTCTATCCTTTATACAATGCTTATGACGAAGTGCTTCGTTTCAGATCAATTCTTCGCTACAATCGCTTCAATCCACCCTCTCGGTGAAAAACCGTAATACGCCCTGAGGAATTCCTACCAGCAGACTTCCCTGTACTCAAAGTGAATTATCGAAGTGCTCTCCTTTGTCTCATTGTTTATCTCTCATTCGATTCCTCCCCTAAAGCTAGCTCCTACTCATCCTCCTTCTCCTGACGGATATGATCCTCCTTGGTCCTTTTTACATAACACTCTCGGCCGCCCAGGAGGACTGGCTATCTTTCTCTTTATACGCAATATCTTTCAAGGCAAAGAAAAAGATCTACCTTGGCAACGAACACGAACAAGATACGAAAGATGTTAGATAGCGGACCACTTAAACTACAACGTTAGAGATTGTTTGCTATTGCTTATGCCTCAGCAGAGAAGTAAACTTTTGCTCTCCTCTCTTTCTCTTACGTATCTAGTTCTATAGCTTAACCCTTTACGATTTTAGGGCAGAACTAGTAATAAAGGAAAAGCAAAGTGTGGTGGTAAGTAAAAACTTTTTGGTCTCCATGTTCCGGTCCCGGGAGAAGCTTATTTTTATCGCTATGCTATAAGGCATAAGTAGTGAAAGAAGTAGACCAATAAAGAGAAAAGGAAGCGCTATCCCTCTTACTTATGAATCAACATTTAGCTGGATCTATTCTAGATGTCTTTTTTACATCAATGGCATCAGCTAGAGCTTGCACCGAATTTCTTACCCGCGGAACTCATTTAACCCGACCCTGTAAAAGTACCAATGCCCCTTCCCCTTTCACCTCTAGGAAAAACATCTGGGATGAGCCCTTCTCAAAGAGGTATCCTTTCATTGGGAGCACAGTGTACCCCAGTTTTACAGCGAACTTCAATTCCTCGCTAAAGTAAACCCCTACAAAGGTACCAATCGAGAAGATCAGACTAGACCTTTTCAAAGTCGGAAGCAGGTCAGAATTCTAGCTTCCTCTATTCAGTTAGGAAAGCGAGAAGTCATGATATTTAGTTAACACGACCTTAGGCCTAACTGTCAGTCTTCAAGAAGCAAGTAGATAATCTCCCATCTCTTGATCTGGGGGAACATAGTCAGGAAAGAGAAGCCCATTCCTAATCCCTGCTTCTAAAGCCCGTATCTTGCTCAAAAAAGTTTTTTCAAGACCGGAGTCAAGGCAGTTTGAACCCCAGCTAGTATTGAGATTGAGAGTCGTAAAGAGTCTGGAGATCAGTCATTCAACTTAGGAATCCCGACCAACTTCAGATAAGGTAAGATAAGGTATGAAAGCTACAAACCAGTCTTAATTCCTGCAGACTAAGATTCTGTTTCAAGTCCCAAGGGATTCAATCCAAAATCTCATAGATTCTATGCCCGCCTCTGCTCTGATGTTCCAACCCTGAAGTCACTTCCTTTAGAGTTGAGTTCAAAGTTATAGCCTTTAGTAGATAAGCCGAAGTTAACTCATGATAACTCTTAGCCCTGACTTCCGATGAATGAGAAGTCTAGTTAGGCAGTGGAAACCCTAGGAAGTCAGGAAGTTCAAGTTAGAGGGCATATGAATATGAAATATCATATGATGAGATTGGTCAATCTTTCTCATTGCTTGACTAAAGAATGCATTTTATGGCTCTAGCACTCCTGTCATGAGACGTTTAAGCAAAAAAAAGAAAAAGCCTAGGCTGATCATCCAACACCCATTGATTTAGATCCTTATCGGCTAGAATAAATGTCTTTTATTCTTCTCATATTTCGAATCTGGTAACTGACTGAGAATTGATAGTCTTCTAAGGAAGTCTAAGTGACAGAGGATCTAGTAAGGAAAGGAACCTACCTTTCTCGTTTGTGACCCATGCCTATGGGTCACTTAACTCCTAGAGCATAAAGGCAGCAAGTGAAGTTAGAATCTTTCTCTATTGTTGCATTCCCTTCCGGGATACAAAGCAGAATCTATTGATACAAGAAATTCCTTAGAAAGAGCTGCCCGAGATCACTACATCTATCTCTTGAACTCATCTCATATTCACATCCTTCCCGTGGGAACGACTATAGATGACAGCCTCAGAGAACTCAATCTAGCTATTGTTGAGCTCATCCCGCCTATTCTATTCCTAGGTCATGCGGAGGACCTTCGAGTACCCATTGATTCTACTCCAATTCCAGTATCTGGCTGTTCTTCATCTTACCCGGGAGGAAGTTGAGGACAGAGTTGCAGCTTTAGATGAAAGATTGATGTTTCTATTCGAATACAAGGCCCTACGCCTTATGGCTTGAGGATATTAATATAGTTGAGCTGCAAGCATCCTAAGATTTCACTGCTAGGATGTTTTAAGCAAACATCTCATTTTTCGTTCCTGGCCTAGCTGAATGAGGGTAAATTAGTCATTGATTCAAACTTCAATATTGGGCGCCTCTATGAACCCTAGGAAGTTACTGAGTTGGTTGGCCTTAGTCTTGTTCAAGTTAGAGGATTTTAACACTGTTGAAATGATGTCTATAGAGATGAAAAGATTGAAATCTCAAAATCGGTTACGCAACAGGCTAAGCCAGAAAGGAAGAGAGATTGCTATTGTTGTTAGCAGTTACAGCAGAGACAGAGATAAAAGCGTAAGAAGCCCAAGAACCTTTTGGATGCCTTTAGGTCTTCTTACCCGGATCAAATTGAACTTCGAACAATCGTAACTTTAAAGAGAAATAATCTGACTTCAATCCTATTGGCTTTCAACTCCCAATTATACCTAGGAATGAAATCAATTAGACTTCCACGGAAGTCAGACTGAGAAAATAGTTGCAGCTCTTTCTCTTGAGTTAGAGGGAGAAATCTCAAATTCTTACTTTCTCTTTGATAAGGTTCGCAGCCTGAGCATCAATCTCAAATGATTGGCTTTCGAATCCTATTTCCAGGATTTAGTAAGATTGACTTTGATTTCATTCGTTTCAGTATTTTAGTAGAGCCTGTAATCAGCATATTTTGTTTAGGATTGACTGATTTTTAGTCTTTACCAGGATGGAATTAAATTCTTTATTGAATTTCATCATTTGCTTTCTTGTAGTTCTTCTCTTTACATCTACCTCCAAAACAAACAAAAAGGAAGACAAAATTTCTATATAAAGAAAGATGTGGACTGGAGAGTTTGGAATGAGGTCAATATGCTTAACACATCGTAGTTGGACAGCTTATCGAAGAAAGGAGAAAAAAAAGTCTTTTTTGTTGGCATCATACATATAGCATATGTGCCGTGAGTGAGAGGTCAATCACTTTCAGCTTTTCTTTCGAAACTCAACAACATGCTGAAGAGCCCTTTTCGGCTCGAACCTTCTTTTTTTTGCTTTCTAGAAATATAATACATAAGAGAAGAAAGCTGGTAGCAGAGGGTGGAGAAGTGCCACACCTTCGTGGATTGCTCGAGTGTAGCGTACTGATTCTTATTGATATTGGGTTGGTGTTCAGTGAGGGCAGTCTCCTCTTTCAAAATAGTAAGAGAAGAATCAGGACTTCTCTTAGATCTTTACGTTTCACATTTGAATTTCTCCTAATTGGAATTCCTCTCCTATGTTTGTGTTCTCAAAACCCCTTGCCTTTTTACTGGAATTTTATGCGATCCTTTTTTCTACTATTTTAGCGATTATGCTTGAGATAAAACTCTTTAGATGGTGTTTTCTATTGTATAATTTTTGTATTGTCCGAGTTGGAGTTGGAAATACATCACAATGTCTTTTTCTTCGTTATTCTGATTTTGGTTTTCGTATCATGGATCTTGGTTCGCACTTTATGGCATTTCCACTATAAAAAGAATCTAGAAATTTCTCGTGTACCTATTATGGAAAGCGTTTGGACTCTGTCTCTTTTTCTTTCGTTCTCTTTTTTCTTTTCTAAATTGTTATTAGAAACGGTAGACTACGCAGGAAATGATTCGGGTGGGGGAGCGTCTACCTCCTCTCCCAAGCCTGATGAATGGAAAATGGTGCTAGATCTACCATATAATCAAGTTGCACCGGAATGTTTACGCTCCCATAATAAAGAAGAGTTAAGATACCTCTTTAATATTGGGTGAAAGACGACCCTTTTCGATGCGATGTTTGACAACTTTATTTCCCCCTTGGCCTTAGATGAGGCAAAAGTGTGTTTTGCAAAGGCTCTGCTTGAAAGAATAAATGAACTTCAATTATTTCATTACAATAGAGGGGATCACATTCCATTTAAAATCTTCTCGAAAAAGGAGAAAGAAAGACTCCTTTCTATTGTCTTGGAATACGCGGACAAATTACCCGACGAATAATAGGTACCCACACCCCAGGCATAGTTAGTGAGCCATGTAATAGGCGACCATTTCGCGCGATTCAGGGGGAACTTTAGTCAGCCGCCGGCGCCCGACAGTGTCTTGACCCCCATCCAATTTTTGGGCCAATTCCCCCTTCGTACTACAAAAAAATGAGATTCTTGTCGAATACGAGTTTGCTGCTCCAACCATTACCAAACTAATACCTATTCTATTTAGTACTTCAGGTGCTTATGTTGCGTATAATGTTAATCCCGTAGCGGATCAATTCCAACGAGCCTTTCAAACTAGTAATATTAGTAATCGACTCTATAGCTTCTTCAATAAACGCTGGTTTTTCGATCAAGTTTTGAATGACTTTCTAGTCAGATCGTTCCTGCGTTTCGGATATGAAGTCTCCTTCGAAGCTTTAGACAAAGGTGCTATTGAGATATTGGACCCTTATGGTATATCGTACACATTCCGATGATTGGCCAAGCGAATAAGTCAACTTCAAAGTGGATTTGTTGTGCGAAGAGTGCGTTATGACCCGTGGCCGCTTGCCTGGTGGGGCGGCTCCTCCGTTGTGGGTAAATGGGAAACCCGAATCTACGAACTCGAGGAAAGGCTGCACAGCAGTAGTAGGGGCATTAAGACAAGAGCTTTTTGTAGTGCTAGCAGGAATGCAAGTGAATGAATCCCATCCCCTAGCGAGTGAAGTTCTTACGCCCCTTTAGAAATAGGGGCGCGCAAAAAAGCTCGTTCTTCCATTTTGAGATCTTTAGATTCGTAAGATCATAATAGAGTCCCTTTACTTTCTATTATATTAGTCAAGCGCTAGCGCCCTAGAACTAGTATATTATAGCAGAGCAGCCAGCTTCAAAGCTTACTTGATTAAAATAAGAAGTATTCTAAAAAAAGAGAAAGGTTAGGGGGTCGTTAGACCGTCGCTTGCTGCTTGCTATCTACTTTGCGAGCCTTCACTGCCTCGTTCTGTAACTTCCCTTCTTTCGTCCGTCCACGAGGCTGTAAAAAGAGAGAAAGGGGCGGCTATCTAGCGGGAGTCATTTTGGTTGTATGCCACGAAGTCCCTATGGACAAAGGGAAAAGTGAATCATCACTTTTGGGCACAGGCAGCCCTCTACCATCTATCCCATTGCATTCCATCGTCTCGTATTGTACTGTGCCATATCAGACCATATATATCTATTGAGAGAGAGAAAGGTCAAAAGCTTTCTTTCGAATTAGATATTCTTTTTATATTCATAAGGATCCCCATTCATTCCTAGATTCCCGTCACTACGGACTTATTATCCCTACCTAACTACATGGTAGTGGTCTAGGGAGAGCAATTGCTAGAGCACGGGAGAATTAAGAGTAATGATTTCAGCAAGAGCAGCCAAACGGACTACTATAGTGAGTCTAGTGACTACTAGAGTAGAGGTAAGTCAAAATGTATGGTATAGTAGCCTTTCCGAGTGAGCCTCTGGGATCTCCTGTAAACCCCCATGATGTGGTAAAGGGAGGTTAATAGGGGAAGCAGTGAGTGGAGATTCCCCTGCATAGAGCCGGATGAGGGGAGACCCTCACGTCCGGTTCGGAGGGCGGGGATATCCCAACCCTACTATCATTATGCCTTTGCAATGTTACTTGGTTCAACTCTATTTGTGACCTTTTCTCGTATGTGGGACTCTCTATCTTCTTGGGTAGATAATCGATCATCTTTCATTTTGATAGTGAGTAGTTTTTATAATAATAAGTCAAGTCAATAATAATAGAACTGGAGGAGTTAAAGCCACTTGACTATAAGGAGAGGAGTGAAAAGCCAGGATGGCTTGGTAAGCAAGCAATTCGTTATGTGGGCGCCAACTCCAAGTTCCTTCTCTTCTTTCTTTTTTCAAGTCACGATCAGAATGATGACATTCTTTTTTGCTTTAGAAAGGAGAAGGGAAAAGGCCAATTTTCACCACCATCCTTCCCCAAAGATTTGGTTAGTGTGCATAGACTTCTACTTTCCTTAGGTGACTTTCTTGCCTTATGAAAAGAATTTCATTTCATTTTCCCCGGAATTTAGGAAAAAAGCCGCTTCCTCCTTGAAGGCCTAAGAAAGATCCTATTCATAGTTGATTATCGAACAAAGTGAAGAGTGACAGCAGCTCTCTCTTCCCAGTAGCAGGCAAGGCAAAAAAGACTGCTAACGCCCCTTGCATTTCCCTCTTTGAGTTGGCCTATCAGAAAGAAAAAAAACGAGTGAATGCGCTACATGTCTATCATTTTTTCAAATTACTGGTATTGGCTTAGAGTGAGAACCCAGTCCATAGCTTTACTTACCAGTTATCTGTCAATTGCCTTCTCTCCCATTACCTTAAAGTTCAATCAGAAGCCTAGAAGAAAGATTGTACCTACCAATCCAATAAGCAGATAAAGTAGAAGAGAAGGCCCGGAACAAGGTTGACTTAGACTGCCAACTGTAAGAGAAGAGAGAAAGCAAGCCGAAAACTTCTAACTTTATTACCGAACAGAATGCCTTCCTCTGATTCCTAGAATTAGAGTGAGCTTGCTTCTTCAATACCGTAGTCTTAGTCTAGGAATGCGCTAGTAAACTGTAGTGAAATCACTGGAAATGAGAGAGATGTGTGTCAATCATTTTGTCAGCATGCTCAAAGAGTGCTTTCCAGATGATGGAGAAGGAGAGAATGCAGTTACAGGCTCTCTCATATTCACCTGTCAAGGTATGACATAGATAGTTGAAAGTCAGCTCTCTTACAGACAGTTACTGCGATTGATTGGGGAGAGAGTGCTAGTCTAACTGCTGGTACGAGTATGCTAATAGATAGAGGATCTTTCAGTCCTAGAATAAGAAAGTAGCTTGTCTGCCGTACTGGCTGCTTCATTGAATGTGTCGATCTGCATTCTATATAAGGAGTTTATTTGCATCCTTGTCTGGCAATTAGCTAAACGAGAAGCTGTGATCGAGGAAGCCCCGCCCAGTAGTGCCTCTACTCTATTAGTCCTAGTACTAGATACTAGATAGACAGGCCGGTCACCGGTGGCATAAGATCCTTCTCTGCTTGTCTAACTCAAACCAGATAGCAGCAATCACTTGAAATAGTCATGGAACACATGCAAGTACAGATTGAAAGATAAGGAAGGCAAGTCAAAGCTGAAAGAAAGCCTTAGCCGGAGCAGTAGCCAGATAAGCAAGAGCAGCAAGGCTAAAAGTGGTCTCAGGCATTCCAACTGCATGAACTTCAATCTTATCTATGTCACAGGTTTGATGATCGCTAACGCACACAAAACCAATCTCATAACTTTTTTTGCAGGCAAAAGGAAAGATAAAACGAGCGAAATGAAGTGGATCAAGGGGGAGGGAGGATTTACTTGGAATTGGCTGTCAGTGAATCCCAAGTATGACATAGATAGAGGAAACAAAATTTCATACATGCCGAAATCTGAGACCTTCCTTCCAAGCAACTATGACATAGATAGACAGATGCGAGTGTACTTCAGGAAACTAGCAAGCCTTGCCATTCGGATGAAAGGAATATCATCTTCATGAAAGCCTAATTCTTCCCTTATCAATGTTTGAAATGCCTGGTTCAATTTCCCTAGTTGACAATATGACTTTTATGCCTGGCAACAACTCGGATCTTATGTTCTTTAGATGCCCAGCTTATCTGCCAGTTGTCTGGCTGTAAAAGGAAGAGGTTAGTTCACAACTCTGAAAGTCGAAGATGAAGCGAGGAAGGCAGCTACAGAGCAGCAGATAAGGAAGAGATTTAGGCAATTTAATTGACCTACCGAACTCTAAAGAACGGGTATCACTTATTTGGAAACTCGAAACTTGCCAATTTCCAAGCTCGATGCTACTTTAATACAAGGGCCGGTGTCCATTATTGAAAGTGTCATCTCTGTTTGCACACATTGGAGAAAGTGCTCTTCTAGTGAAATCGGTCCATTGACACCTATAATTGTTTCAACCAAGGCCGAGCACTCTTCTCAAATTTTTTGATGCACTCTCGCTTTAAGTGGCTGAAACTTCTATGTGGAAAAGTTTCTTATTGCGAAATGAATGGCATCACTCAAACAAGGGCTTCCTATACTGTACTAAACAGAATCAGTGGACATAGAGTATGTCCCCCTTCTGACCCTAGCGGGGGAACTATCAATAGTGATTGTTGCTCCTTATTCCTTGTTCCGCTCAACTCTCCCTTCAGAGCTACCCTTGCCTGAAAGTGGAAGAGGTAGCTTACTAACCTACTGGAGTAAGTAGTCTTGTCCGAAAGACTCAGGAAAAAAGACAGCTTAAAAGTAACAAGGTTCTGAAAGAAAGACAGGCCTTAAGGCAACTAAAGATAGGAAGGTAGGTTAAAGTGACTTGTCTTTCTTATACGAAAGCAAGCAAGATGGGAGGTTTTAGGCAACTCGCTGGTTTCGAGATGGGTTTCCTTGCGGGTGTGTCCACTTGCTTTCCTATTCAAGTTCTAGTTCAAATTTCATAAAGTTCAGATTCTTATTGCCACTACTTAGCATACACTGGTTAAAAGGTTAAATGGTTCATTTTTCTTAACTTCAGATGAGTTAGGTTTTTTACGCAAAGAAGCCTGGCGAAAAGCGCACACGAAGATTATAAATAATATGTTAAAATTAAATCATCAAAAAGATGTTTATCAGAGAGATTTTATTATGGGATACAATCGAAGGGCTCATAAAATGAAAAACTTGAGAAGTAAGGGAATATCGATGGCCTTTGTTGAACAGAGAGCGAACGGACGGCAAGTGACTTTGATCTCATGCTGGCCTTTACTTCAGCTACTAATAAGGGGGTTGGGGTTTGACAAATTAAGACTGGGGCTTCGCACCTATGTAGTAAGAAAAACTCTGAGTTTGATGTTGAATAGCCATAGTGAGTTCATCACCAGTGGCATAAGCAGAGGAAGCATATGGGGTGGGGAGAAAGGCAATTTACCTCACTTCTTACAATTCCAGTTAAACCCACAACAAAGCCAGCATTGCTTTTGTGGGATCAACTACTCGTTTTTGATATAGAACTGGATAATCAAAAATTGTGTCTTTTTTCTTTTTTTTTTTGGAATCGAGCGAGATGATATGCTGAAATGGGTGCTAGCTTGAAAACCACCACAGAACGAAGCAAGGTTGTCGGTTGAGGCCTCACTATTCATAAATCAGTATCTCAACAATCAGTATTTCTTATGAATAGTAGGGCACTGAGGGAGAACTTATCAACGACAAAAAAGATGAGGTTTCTGTTGGAGGGTCCCTGATGCCCCGAGTCATATGGAATTGAATTTTTTTGATATTTCAAGGTGGCATCTTGAAAGTGCCGCTAGTCTATTTAATCATGGAACGTCCAAAAAGCCTGGTCAAATGCAAACATTATTATTAGAAAAAGATGCCCTAGAACATGTTATTTAATTGACTGAGAGGTCCCTTTCTTTCCTACTACTGAACCCGAAAATTGCATAGATTGCTTTGCTTGGGATTCCCTAAGTAACCAAACCAATCCCTGTCATTTCACATGGAAAATGGTCTATTTTGAGCGTTTGAAGTGGACGAACAATCAGCGTACGTAATCGAGTTTCATGCCATCATGTCTTTCTGCCCAGCAGCACTGGAACCGCTTTCATGCGTCTTGGTTGTTGGTGGAGAAGAAAACCCGCCTGAAAACAAAGATTCTATTTTCAATAGTTTCAAAGGCTTGAAGGAGCGTAGCCTTATTCAAAAGGAATTGATAGGATTTTCTCTCTCCGATTATCTCCTACAATAAGATAAGAGGTAAGAAGTAAGGAAGACTGTTTATGAATAGCCCTTTTCAGTTCCAATGCGCGGAATCGAAAAAAAGACTATCTTTCTTTCGGGGTCATAGATTAGAGCATTCCATCTTTCAAGCTTCCTTACATGCAGAAGAGTTAGCAAAGGTACAGACAGCCCGATCTAGCCAGTGAGCAAGCATGTCCGCTTTCGATTCAATATCTTTCTTAACACCCGGAAAATTATATGCCTCTATAGTAGCCTACAACGGAATGCAGCTATTTCTCACGGATAGCTATGTTAGCTAGGCCACCTGCCTGATCAGGGTTTTTATCCGAACTAGTGCCTTAAGCAGGAAGGCAAATGAAATTTTGTGGTATGGTATCGTATATAAGAGAAAGCTTGCTTTTAGGAGGGATCTTTCTTATTGAGGAGATATAAAACAAGCTTACTTACTAATAAAGTGGCAAGAAGCACCTTCTTTCTCAAAGTCAACTTTCTCCCCTTTTACTAGTAGTTGAGTGCTCATTGTTGTTCGGATCTTGACCGGATCCGAGCTTCCCAAGCTCTACGCTGTTGGGGAACTCTGAAAGGGTCTTACCACCTTCTTGTTGACTATATTTGAGTCTTTGGAGTACTTTAGGATTATATTCCACACCGAGGATTTGTGCTTGTGGGCTGGGGTGAATATTGCAGACCAGCGGATCTGGGGGTTGACAATTGTTCGGACTTGGTAAAGGTTGTCGCAGCACCTGTAGTAGGACATAGGACTGATTGCGATGCCCGCGGACCAATTTATTATTTCTCCATCGCTGACGTTCGTCAAGAAGGCCACATAGATTGGCCAGGGTTTCTTCGGCTAATTAGACCTCGATCACAAAGACTTCGAAGTATCTTTTTGATAGGTGCCTCTATTTGTATGGGGAATTCGCTGCTGATAGATCTCACCCAGCGTCCCCCTCCTTCCCCCGCCGCCTTTCGACCCGCGGGAGTATACAATGACAATGTCGGGGATTGAGTGCCCGATTGTGAGACTACCTGTTGAATGTCTGATGGCACCTTGCTCGGACCTGATCTAAGCAACAACGAGATCTCCCTTTGTCCTTTCCGTATGTGCTTGACGCCCCCCCATAAGACGCTCACTTGGGGACTTCTTACTCCAGCTGTTCCAAGAGTCTCCGCTAGTTGAACAACATCCAGTAGACTCCCTCTTCCGCTTATCCCCTTTGTCAGCTCTTTGATCGGGATACTATTACCTAGGTTCCTAAACTTGGAATGGATGGCGGAGCGTAAGTGGAAAGCAGTTATATGGATACGGTGCTTTACCCGTAGATGCTTCTCCAGCTCTCGCAAGAATTGTATGGGAGTCGCCCTCGACGGACTTCCCGAATGACCGTACCGAGGAATTCTACCGTACTCCGTGCATCTATGGTTGTTGATCCTGCAGAGTCTACCCAAAGGTTCAATCCAGATTTAAGGAAGTGGGTGATACGTTTTTGTATTTCGATGAGAAGCTCGACGGAACCCACAATTCCCAGTAGTAAGTCGTCAGCATATCGCGCGTAACAAATCCTTATTAAGTAATAGGTTTTTAAGGGGGCCAGCTTACGGGCCAGGCCTCTCTCTGACCTGATAACAAGTATCGCCTCCCCGCTCAACTCTATCAGCGGGCCCTTTTTTTTGCAATACTTAAAAGAGTCTCTCATGGCCTAATTATTATTACAATGTTCTCTACCATAGAATTCGGACTTCCGGGTAAACCCGGAGGCTTCTATGAAGAAGGCGGCGCAAAGGAGGCTCGAGGGCTTGTTAAGGAAGACGGCAAGGTCCGTCGAAGGGTGGAAAACAAAAGGCGTTTTCTAGTCCCCCCCTGAGCTGGGGGTGCTTGTGGGGGGGGTGTGCCACGATGAAACAAGGGAATGAAAGGCCGCTTTGTGTTGGATGCTCTTTAACCTCCCCACAATGATGGTTC
This sequence comes from Jaltomata sinuosa, assembly GCA_003996215.1. Taxonomy (NCBI): domain Eukaryota; kingdom Viridiplantae; phylum Streptophyta; class Magnoliopsida; order Solanales; family Solanaceae; genus Jaltomata; species Jaltomata sinuosa. Next base: position 137,002 of record QJPP01001310.1, on the reverse strand, counting down.
TGTTGTCTTGGGGAACGTTGAAGCTTGCTTCTTCAGAAGACTTTTCTTGGTCATCAATACGACCTGTTCTTAATAGAACCGATCTTATTCTCTGAACAATCAGAATTTCGTACTTCTGTCGGATCCTCCCTATCTCCTGATCGAGCTTGTGTAGGTAGATGTTGCCTGGTAGGGCCGATAGTAATACACTATGTGGGATGGAGTAAGGGCCCTTCTCACCTTCTACGAGTCGTCCGACGGAAAAGACTTTCTGAATGGGGTAAAAGAACTTTGGATCGTCGATCTCTTCCTTAAAGATTGGGATGAGTCGATGTCGGTCGATGGTGTGGAAACACTTCCTGATGTCGAATTCCAAAAACTTGCGAGAGGTTCCCCACTCTTCTTTGATCCATTTTAGGACGGAGTGGAAGCCTCGACCCGAGCGGAAGTGCAATGTGTCTGGAAACTCGAGATCGTAAATGGATTCGAGTACCATTTTGATCGCCTCTTTCATGATCCTTTCTATAGGTAGAACTACTGTGAGCGGTCTAAAATTCGACCCTTATTTATTTCTTCATATTGTAAAGGGGAGCAAATCCTGTTTTTTGCTCCCTCTATAGATAGAAAAAGGTCCTACCGTCATTTCAGTGAATCATAGGGCTTCCCTCAGCTCAGTCTTTTTTGTTCTTGAGAATGGTCGCCACATCTACCGGGACTGGAATGATTATCCCTGCCCGATGGGTCTACATCCATCCCTGAATGTCGTCGGGTACTGTTAACTTCCCCGCCATTCTTGTAACTATCACCTGTAATCCGCGCAGGTGTGTCCGTACCCCTCTGAGTGGACGAGAAAGAAAGGATTTCTTGGAGCAACCCCCCAGGTTCCAGACCCAGGAGTCAACTTTCCCGTATGAGCATTCGGTACATGTATGAGTCCGTGGAAGAGTGAAAGGGTCACCACTACTGAGGATCCCACCCTAATCTTAGATAGGTCATCTGAGGGTTCCCCGCGGTTCATTGTTGTGCTTACACACAAGGCTACCCTTTTCTGAAAGCTCCGCAGGACCACCTACCACTAGTCTTCGGTCGGAGGGGTTTATTGCACAAAAAGGCCGGGGCGCAGGCTCCCGAAGAGTGAAGCCCAACGAATGTCAGATGCAAAGCCCCGCACCTCATTAAGATCATATTGGCATACTCTCCTAAAAAAGAAAGAGCAGACCCCAGTGAAGATGAGAGTGAGGTACAACAAGGCCATTTCTGTCCACCGCCCTTCTCACGGAGCCGTACGTGGACGTTATCGCTCATACAGCTCCCAGCCAGCAAGCAGTTAGCCTTCCTCTACAAAGAATGGAAGTGTTGATGAATCGACATCAAATATAGGATTGTTGTTATACACGATCTCCATTACCTAGCTATCTACTCCACTATGTGGTAGAGTGTTCGTCCCAACCCCTTCACAGGGGTACCTTCCCTTTTAATTGAGAGAAGGACTTGGAATTGACTCCCCTCAATTCGAGATCCGAAAGAAGGGTATGGAGTTTATCCAAGGAATGCTCTCCCATGGCGGTACGCAGATTCTCGAGGGCTCGAGCTCCCCATCCCAGCCGATCCCCCGTTGGATCAAGGACCGCCATGATCCTTAGAATCTCGACCTTGACCTCAAATAGGTCTTTTGCCTCTATTTCGGCTAGGTACATGATCCCGATAGGGGGAGTATAGGAGTATTTGGCTAGGAGCCTCTGCTGGATAGACTGAACGGAATCCCCCCTATCACTTCATCCAGTTGATACGGATAGGGGACCACTCGTGGGGGCTAATTCGATGGACCAGCTTCGTTCCCCCAGGGAGCTAATTGAATAGCAGGCGGCACATGTCTTGGTTCTGGTTCTGAATGATCCACCGACGTGCCCGTTTACGTAGATTTTTCCCATGATTCCAAGAGGACTCCCAAAATGATCCTCTTCAAACTCAGCCCCGCTTGCTTGCCAGGAAGGGCCCGGAAGAGGAAGTGATCCCCCGACACTAAATAGAAAAATCCCAGAGAGAAGCTGAGAACACAAAATCCCTAAATGGGATAGCAAATAGTTCCTTAGAAAAAAGAAAAAAAAATAGATTAATAAACTGGTATTTTCTCTTTGAAAAATCAAAAAATAAGGACCCATAATCACTAAAAGGAAGAGCATGAGACACTTACCAGTTATTCGAATTGGCATTACTCTAACAGGGAAATTTCCTAGAAAGATTGAAATAAGAGAGAGAACGCCTCTAAAGAAAAAAGGTGACATAATAGGTCAGAATTTGTTCTCTCGCTCCTTGCTGGAGGAGCGGCATACCGGAAAAAAAGCCCTTTCTCGGATTCGAACCGATGACTTTCTTAGCCTATCTCTAAAGGGCGAACTAATCAACTTGCATGTGTTAAGCATACGACTGAAGTAGCATTATTAGACCTTCTTATCACTTTTTTGACTAGCTATAAACTTCAACCCCCCTTCTCTTACTTAGATGGAGAAATAAGTAAGTAAGACTTTCTACCCTGCTTTTCTTTTCTTAAAAAATTGCGAATTACACCGAATTTTTCCTTCAACCAAGCCTTTCCATTCCGAAATTGAGAAAGATCACTCTGAAAAGTCAGCCTTTTCTTATTATACGATATCTTCGCCATGGATGAAAAAATTCTACCTGGAAGCGAAGGCAGGAGCAAAGCCTATTAATTCACCAGTTTGCTAACCTACTTGTCGGCTACCCGCACTCAGTAACCAGAATAGGGCTCTGGACTTAAAACCACCCGCTTTTAGAAATCTGGAAGGCCGCGCCTAAACTAGTCGAACTTGCTTGAATCGATAGGCTTACCAGACTTCTCTGTCTATTCAATTTATTTTGTTGCTGACTCTTCCCCACCCCTATTTCTTCCCCCGGCCCTGTAGTGGAGCTTGCGCCCCTCCCTAGGCCTATTGAGATCTTTCCTTGTGCAGGTAATTTTGGGCTCAGGAGGGGAATACCCGGTTCATCGGAACTTCAACCAGAAGAGGTAGGCTCGGGTTCCTGGTATAGGTATAAGAAAGCCAGTAGAGATAAATAGCGGTAGACTGTACTTCTATGCGTACTGAGCTGAGGTCCTCCCCGCAGGGATAAACTATCTTTTCCATACTTCCTTGATAGGTGAGACTTCGCCCCTTCTTCTTCTTCCCACGAAACTAAAACTAAAGAATTCTTTGTAGGGTCAGCTTACCAATCGCTCTATTTTCTCTTTCCTTTCCTGTGTATGAGTTGAATTTTTAGTAATCGATGAGACTAGTAAGGATTCTCCAACAGGTATAACCCTTGTCTTTGTTCTTTTTTAAATGCTTGAGTCTTTCAATGTCAATGCTTCGGGTACTACTTGGCACAACATAGCGAGAAGTCGTTCTGCTTTGTTCATCTATCCCTAACAATAACAAGCAAGAGGGGGTGCTAAAGTTCAAATCTGTAGTGATCTCTGCTGATGTATATAGTGTGTCACGTTAGGTAACTTGACTCATTTCCATCGATAAAATGAATCAATCTCAGTATGTCACGAATTCATGTTGTCCATGACTCTATTTGGGTTAGTCCAGGTTCGTTATCAAGTTCCAGTTCAAATTTAGATTTTCGTGTATATTGATATGATTGTTCCGCAAGTCGACATGAAACTAACTTGCTAGCATGGAATTGCAACAATAAGGAATGAAGGTTCCGGTTGCAGTAAATGTCTCAAAGCTAGACTTGAAGCATGCTTCAAGTGGGAACTATCTCATCTATCAGAATAGGACAACTGAATGAATGTCGCTGATGAAACCAAGTCCGAACTACCTACAATATGGCCATACATTTCCAGAATGCAAACAAAGTAACTACTGCCACATCCATTGCTTTTGACTATGTTGTGGGACCGCGAAGACATCCCACCACTAGAGCTTGCTTTGCTCTCGCCCGCTCTCGCCCGCTCTCGCCCCAATATACGTGTAGGGGGAAGTACCAATGAAAGTGAACCTTTATTGTTTCGTCTCCTTTTCTCTTCGAACCGATTAGAAGGAAGGCAGTAGCTCCTCCTACATACAAGTAGGGAGATCATGAACAAAGGTATGATTGCGAACATTATTGAAGTCAGACTTTTCGGATTACGGGTGACAGGCGAATGCCTAAGTCCGAAAGGTATGAGCAATTTCCACTCTGCTCGTACTGAATACGGGTAATTCCCCGCCACTTGCCCAACATTTTAATTGAGGTACAGCCAGTGGTGAGGCCATTGGACCAATAAACAATAGGCGCAAGTAGCTTGAAATCAAAAAGGGTGAAATCAGGGGCTAATCTACCTTTTCTGCCCGAGTTAAGACAAAGGAATGGTCTCACTCAGGGGGAATGCACCTTCATTAAACAAAGAAGCTGAGCGATTGACATCGTAAGAGTCTGCATGAGAGGAGTGATCAAATTATATTATATTAGGGGTCCCCGGGCCTATCCTTTCTTTTTTATCAAAAAAGTCTATGGACCCACTACTGATACTCAGGAGAGAACCGACCTACTGGTCTTGATCCCATTCTATACGCACGCCATTTTTTTAGTAACAAGGTAACAAGAAGCGGGCTAAAGCCACAAAAGGGGGACAAGATTCATCGATTAGGTGGCAGCAAGGTTTGTGACTCTTTGATCTATCGGTTGACTCTGTCTTACTAACATCCTTGATCTTGATTTGTTTCCAGGAGCAGAGATGGAATGAAATAAGCAATCAAGTCCGTCTGGATTCCGATCGAGAAAGCCCTATCCTCGACCTACTTCCATCTTAAAGCATTGAAAGAAAGACAGGCAGCTTTGCCGAGTTTCAGAGGTGAGGGAGGTCAAAAAAGGAGTTCAACCATTACCTAAATATGGAGTCAATGACTTTGAAGGGCCATTATTGAGTAAAGCAACCGAAACAGAGCAAAGAAGTCACATTTGAGCTAATTATAACTAAGTCATCCGCTTATATTATACCAAGCAAGGCCCTTTTACAGTTTACTCGCTAGTGTCATCACTCACTGGACGAGCCTTTCTACTTCAGTTGAGTATGTCTGCCCAAGACCCAGACAAAAAGCTTTGTACCTTACCACGGAAACTCCGCTATCAATTTCGTCTGGCCTAGTTGCCTGGACTTAACCATTTGACTTCTGACAATAAGAGGAAGAGAAGAACTCTTGAGTAAGGTCTCTTGAATTAGAGTTCGAACTCACCTTCTTTCTTCTATTTCATAGCCTCTTCCATATTCTCAATCGGAATAGCCAGGCCAACAATCTTTTTCTTTTATTAGGAACCGAATCCGAAAGAGACGCAGCAGCAAGAGGTCCTGAATCAAATAGAGCAAGCAAGTCCGTATTCTGTTCGGCTTACGGCTTCTTTCCCAGAGTAAGGAGAAAAAAGACACAGCGCCGGGGAATAGCTACGAGAAGGACTTCTCTTAGTAAAGAGATAAGTAAGGGTAAGAGTTATTCCAATTGAGTAGGTGAAGAGTCTCTTTCGAGCGAGATCCTTTACCACGCCTAACTAAATGAAAGAAAGTAAGAGAGAGAGTGGTCGTCTATTTCTTAAATGAAAATAAAGGACTTCCTTATCCTAAGGCTTTCACTGAATGAATCTGGTAACTAATGCTGCCAGAGAGGCTGAGGTGAGTATCGTCGCATCGCCTCCGACAACTTCTTTTGCTTTGTAGCTACGGCTCTTATCATTCCTAAGTGGTTCATAAGTCTTTCTTAGTTTAGACTTCTAAAGACTGCTTGCGCCCCTTGTTCCTTCTTTAGCCTATGAGGTATTGCTCTTGTTGTTCTTTTTAGTCTCAGTGAAGTGCTTATAGGGCTTAACTTTCGATTTAGCTATTTATGTGATAGAAGAAGAGTATATTATAGAATAGACTATACCCTTAGACCCAATATGGAAAGGGAGTAAGTTAATTCATCATCAACCAAGGATGGAATCGTTATAGTATTGTATTGCCCTCAAGTAGGACTATACAGAGCAGCGGGAAGGTCGGAATCTAGTGAATCTGTCTTTAAAGTGTAGCTCCGCACCTTACCCATCGTTAAATGACAGTGTGCCTTCACCCCATGATCTTAGTGCTCCGAATGCGCCTTCTGTATCTGTAGTTGTAGCTGTAAGTGCATATGTATACACTAATTTGTGGGTTCCACTTCGGGGAAGATGAGTTGACTCCACAAAGTAGAAAATGCCTCGGATATTCCATTAACGGTTACCTAGCCCAGGAAAGAAAAAGAAAGGTCAATCTGCTAGAGGCACCTTCCTATTCCTTGCTGCAACGTATCCCAGGTTGGCTACCTTTCCCTTGCGAAATCCTAGGATACTCCTACTTGTAGGCGTAAGGAAGATTTCTGATTCACTGCTTGGACCTAAAAACAATCTACTAAAGGTCTTTCAATTCTGCTGCGGTATTTTCTTTTCTTGGATCTTATCGATCTATGCCCTTTTGGTCTATGGGGTATCCTCCTTTTCCGCTTTTCTTTCTTTTATCTTCCTATTTCCTCAGGTAAGCTTCATGACAGTCTGACTAAGGTAAGGGGGAAGACCTCATTTCGTCATTCATATCTATTCGTCTTAGCCCTGCTTCGGCGATTCCATCTGACATTTCATTTCCCCCTTCATCATTTGATTTTTCGCATCTAAGAGCTGATCTTGCAAAAGGAGTACAGTGCGATAACAAGCGATTTGTGATCAATAAAAAGTACCACCGGATTCTGTACCCATCAGTCCTGGATCCTCACCTTAGAAAGTTTCATTTGGTTATGAAAGAAAGGATTTATCCCTAGCGTTAAGGTCTCTATCAGGCACTCTTCTAAGGCTGTCTGAAAGCCCTCATATTCAACTCACAGCCTCATCTACATAGCATGAACTCGCTCAAATTTCTCATACTATGGTGGAGAACTCTAAATGTTCGGAGCGCCGGGTCTATTTCAGAAGAAGCATGATGGCAGTTTAAGATTTTGCATCGATTATAGACCGCTGAACAAAGTGACCATCAAGAACAAGTACCTTATGCCTCTTATTGCAGACCTTTTCGATCAGTTGAGTGGAGCACGATACTTCACAAAGTTTGATTTGCCATCAGGGTATTATCAAGTGCGTATTGCCGAGGGTGAACATATTTCTTTTCTCTTGTGTTGGCTTTGCAAGTTCCTGTTGTGCATCCCTGCCCGATCATTTTCTTCTGATTATATCTTTTTATCCAAACTACTAGCTTCTAGGAGGAGTGTTATAGACTCATTCAGGTTGAGACGGACTCCCTGGTTTCTATACAGAAGTTGCACAATGGCTGGGCCTGAGGATCCACATTTCAATATTATCTTGAGAATCAGAGAGATAATGAGAAGGGATTGGAGGTGTGAATTGTGACATATTTGGAGGGAAGGCAATGTGAAGATGTGTTGGCTAAGAAAAGTCTCAGTCATGCTCCTGGCTTAACCATCCTACGTGACCCCCTACTGCAATCAAACAGTGGAAAAAGAATGATAACTTAGGCGCGACGACACCTAGAGTTGTGAAGGTGAGTTAGAGGGTAAAGCCTTAACATGTTCCAAAAAAGTAAGTATACATGTCTCTCCCTCACGGATATTCTCCACATGGGGAGAACTCAGTTTGCCGCCTGAATTAGTCCCTTTATGGACTTAAACAAGCGTCAGGAAATGGGAAAAAATTTCTTCTATGGATGCTGGTTTTCTTCAATCCCAGGCAGTCCCTTTTTACTCGTCGACGTGGAAAATATTCTATTTTTTATTTTAGTATATATTGATTAAATTGTAATCATTGGTAATGATATTCAATTCATCATATCAAACTGTGGATTTGGATATAGAGGTGACGGAGGAAGAGTATCGGGAGTGGTATATTCCCAGATCCTTGAGATCTTTGTTTTGCTATTCTCCGGCCAGATTTAGGTGTGAACCAGGAGCTTGCCATTGTGGAGAGAGAATAGATATGCCAATTACTACTCTGCATATCTGATGTGTGCTTTCGAGTATTGGAATGCTGATTAGAGGCGGGCGACGGTAGAAGGAGGTAAAAGCCGGGTTAGGCGCTCCAGCAGCTCTAGGAGTTCCCGTTCTCGCTTTTCTTGATCTTCCAAGCTTGAAGCTCGCCTGCTTTGAGAGAGGAGAGACAGCCATTTGATGCATGACAATGGATAAAAGTACTATATGCTTTATGTTTCCTATGCAGCTACTACAGCTAATAAGTTATGCATGATGATATGTGATGCATGCTTTGACTTCTAAGTCTTGACATGTCCTTTTGGTCGATTTCCAGTTGATTGCCTCAACCTATCGATTGAGTGAGTTGGAGAAGAAAGTCTTAGAAGGCTACAACTCTATAAGTTTCACGTCTTATTCTGTGTCTACTATTTATTTGGGTGAAAAGAGCCTAAGTGGTTCAAGCTATTATATTCCGAGCCTGCTCTCCATTTCCACCGTTGATGCAATAGAAGTTCTTAATGCAATATCTGGTGGTGAAGACATTCCCGCTGCTATAATTGGAGTTGACGGTACTAGTTCTGTTAGAGTAAGAGCTCTTGCTGGAATAATCAGTGCTAGTTACTTGACTGTTGGAGGAGAAACCACTGCTAGAAATGTTCACGTAGAAGCTCCTCTTTCATCTGCAGGTATAGACTTCTTTGGATCTTATCCGCTTCAGAGGTTAATCAATAGGGAAATCCGCATTTTTATTATCTTCCTCTAAAAAATTCTTTTTCATGGGCATGTTCTATTTAAAAGTATTTACTCAATTCAATAGAAACTTAACTTCTACCCCACTTTTTTTCTTTTTAGGCTAAATTGTTGGGACAGACTTTTTATAGGGATTCAAGCTTGCGAAATGCTTTATAATTCTTACTGAAGAGTCAAACTCAACTGGCTTTTGACACAGGTGCGAAGAAAGTCTATGCGGAAAGGATAGGAAAAAGCTCTATACGATACACGAGTTGTTGGTAGAATACGAGTAAGGACTTTGTTTGCCCAAGTCCCTTGCTTGAATGACTATCGCACTTTCAGTGGTACTGAGACTGTCCCTACCACTACCCTTTATTAAGCTGGTTTACAAGAGTTCTGGCTTTCCCAACCGGACAAACTTGTAGGGAATAAAAAAAATTTCCCCTATTCTATTTATATGCGATCCTAACCTTGCTACTCTTACTTCCACTAGCAAGAGAACTTCTGCTCGTAACATACCTCTAGGGATATAATCTTACTTCTTGAAGCGAGCTACTTTAACTACCAAAGGAGCGGGGCAACTCGAGTTAGACAAGAGGCAGGGATGTAATTTCAAAGAGGCTCGACCAGACCCAACAACCGGATAGAAGACAGGACCCACTGTGATACCTCGTGCAAGTTATAGTTAATGACCTGAAAGAAGTCACTAGCTTCTTGCTATCGAGCGTGCCTTAGCCTTAGTTTACAAGGAAGATTTGTCCTACTTAGAAAAGGATGGTTCTAAAGTAGGTGTCAAGTTGAGAAAAGGCAGAGATTTTTTGAATTCAAGAAAAGAAAGGCATTGCCCAATACATTTATTCTATACAATAGGAATTCCAAGCCATAAAAGGTAATGTGAATTCCTACAACTGCTCTCACTCTCAGGGACGGATTGAAAATCAGCTTTTAGGGAAGGATCTCTATCATTGGTTCATCAGAATCCATCAAGCATGAAAGCAGCAAGGAGTGTGCTAATGAGTCACAAGCGAAGGAAAGAAGGACATGAGAGGCATAGAGAGGACTCAAGGACAAGACACGACTCAGACCCCGGTAAATTTGATCTTCATTGGCCTTGCTGTCCGCAGATCGATTACTCTCCTTTGAAGGTGAAGCCCGTTTGAAGGCAAGTCATGGTATCCGGGATCATACATCGAAAGGGAAGGCGAGGTTTCAAAGTCTATTATGGAAGCGGGACCCTACTGGTAGTGATACCCCGATCTCATGGATGAAGGATAACGTTTTCTATTGGAATAGAGGGATGTGCAGATCAATTCGACTTTTCACTTTTCCATCTAGAGATAGTTTGCCCTGAGTTAGGATACGGAGTTGGAAGAGAATGCCAGTATATCAGTTCATCTTCATCAAAGGCCAAGATCTCCATAAATTCGATTATTTTGCCTCTCTTTGCTTCTGAGGCAGTTTCAAGTTTAAGACGATCCTCGAGGTCTAGTAAAATGTCAGTCCTCATCCCGATCTTATTAAAGGAGGAAGTAAACAGATCAAGGTTTCTATGTACTTCCGTTATGGAGGATGTGGGCAGGGGGGACGGCGGGGAGGCCATCTCCACCGGTTGGTTGCCGAAGATGACCCCTCGCCTTGGTCTCCAAATAAGTTTTTATAATAGTAAAAACTGAAAACCACGAATAAGTTGGAGATGAGGGTGATGAGTTGGGATCCTTTAAGGTGGGGGTACGAGGTTATGGTCTTGTTACTTTATGTTTCGGAGTCAATTGATCCCTCTATCAAGTCCTAACTAGAAATATCTTAAGAGAAGAAGAGAAATCATTTGGATTCTAGGCGAAACCCCTCTCCTTAGAGTCAAGTGGCCCAAGGGCCACCTCTCCGTCGTTACGGAGTTCTTCTGCTCTAATCTCCAAAATAGAAGGTCAACTGACTGAGGAGTTAGTGTTGATTCATGCAAAGATGCTCCTTTGAAGCTGGAGTAAGGATAAATCCACCTCATCACCCCGAAGAGCAGTGGCTCTGTTCTTTTGCATGCCTACAGAGAGAGACTTATAAATTACGCTCAATCGAAAGAAAGAGCAATCAACTATATGCTTAAATCATGCCACAGGAATCCCTAGACACAGAGAGAGGGTACGAGCTAATCTTTTACTAGAGGGAAAGCTGGAGAAAAGCATGAAGCGTGCGTGCTACGCTCTCGCCCTCTTTCCATCCGCGAATCTGAGGTGGGAGAAAAAGCGTAATTCCCCGGTGTCATAGGTGACCTTTCTATCTTCCTCCCTCGTGACGTTCCCATAACGATCGCTATCCATTTCTTGCTTCCTTCTTGTCTTGAATTTATATAGAATTTATATCAGGTATAGTTGGTTAGGATGAAGTGTTAGTAGATATAGCAAGTGTGTCGGGGATGCAGCTCAGGTATAGTAGGTATGGACGGCTAGCATGAAAGAGCCTTCTCTGGTAGCAGCACTATACCTTAGTATCTCTCTAGCTTCCAGTCTATATAAAACTTAGCAGAGGTTAGTCTGTCTGGCATTTCCTCGCATAAAGGACTACTTTTGCATTGGCTTTCTCTCGTTAGGTAGTTACCGAGGCGAAAGCTGCTCTCTCGGAAGTCAGTTTCCTCGCCACCCTAGTGGGAATAGTCTAAAAAACTTTCACTTGAACTGCCAAGACTCGATTTTTTTTCGGGAAGGCCCTTCTAGAATTACGTTTAACGTCCCTTTATTACTTTCCCGATCGGCACCTCGGGTCAGTAGCGGGGCTCCGGGGCATTACTACCATGGCTACTATCAACCCGAGCCCAAAGAAGGAAAAGAACGGACTAAAGCGAGGAGTTCATAGCCATACATAGTTAAGGTGGATGGGGGTCAACCTCTTTCATGACCCATGGCCCAGTGTGTCACTTGGTTAGCATTTGTAAAATAAGTAGGGCTAGTTTTTTGATAGGGAAAGAGACAGGGGAGGGGGAGTATGCTGTAATAGAGACAATTCAGATGGACGATATGGATTTTTTCGAGATAGTTAACCACTTTATTAACCGTGAGAGGGGTAATTCAGCTCGAACGAAGTGAGAGGGGTAATTCAGCTTGAACGAAGTGAGAAGGGTAATTCAGCTCGAACGAAGTGAGAGGGGTAATTAAGCTCGAATAAAGTGAGAGGGCTGAAAAGGAAGCTAGACCTAGAGGGAGAGGGAGGCCATTCAGAACCCACTGGCTCCAGAACGGGGAGCGGCTCCAGAGGCGTTGCCGCAGGCGCCAGCACCGACATAAATTGCCCACCCCGCTCCCGATCAAAAAGAGCGTGCGAGACTTCGAAGGGACATTCACACTTTGATTCATGAGCAACTTTACGAGAACATTGTGAAAGGGTGGCGGCTGTCCGTGCATTTTCCGGAAATAACGGAAATATAGTCCAGTGCGGTGAAGGTGATAATGTCTTACGATCAAGAGATCTCCGCGGGGACGGATACGAAAACCCTCTGCAGATGGCTGGAGAATATAAGGGGGACCTTTATATCCTAAAGCTACTCATTAGGGAATACCGTCCAAATTAGTATGTCTGCCGCTTTCTTTTATAACAGAGCCGTTATTCCCGGCTGGCATAGAAGTCTCTCGCGCGGGCGAAGGAGATGCATTTCTGTGGTGGTATTGGATAAGCTCTAAGGGAATAATCTCTTTCTTATTTCTGTATTTCTTTCCCATGACGACTAAGAATAGGCAAATCAAAAATTTCACTTCGAATTTCGGATCTCAACTTCCTGTTGCTGATGGTGTTTCACGATCAGTATTGGAAATGAACGGAGAAGTGGTGGGATTCGCGGAACCACATATTGGATTACTCCAGTACGGCACGAAGCCGCTGATGCTGAGTCAGCTCTTATGCCACTAGCTATGCCCTGCTTGGTCCCCCTCCCCCATCACAGTGGAGGTTCCGTAGCACGTTATGGGCACCGGGCTAAGGGGCGGTTGAGCAACTCAAGAGAACCGCCTTACCTTATTCCAACATAGGGACAGAAGGGAGAAGGTTGTGAATGTGGCCTCGTTATCCATACCTCCGGTCAGGGAGGACCGACCCAGGTTTTCACGAGCGTTGGCAGGTTCTGGAGTGCCTGTCAAGGGCGCTAGCGCATACACCAGGGTGATCATCACCACATGCACCTCACATCTCGGAACAGTGGAACGTGTAACCCACCTGCTGTTCCATTCAACTACATTTGTTCCTTTAATCCATAGCTTAAAAGAATGCGCCAGCGAGGGACAACCCGCCCATACAGCCAGCGGGGAGGATGGAACTACTGGCAAAGACTGTCTGGCAAATCATGGTAGGCCTGCGCCGGGGGAGCATACCATAGGGAGGAAAGGGAGCCCGGACGGTGGAAGAGCCAGGGGAGGCCGGGTCATTTGACGGAAATGGAAGTCTTTTCCTTATTAGAGAAGACCCTATGGAGTAAAGGGAAGTGGATGAATTCTTGGAAAAAGAGGGAGCGAGCCTATATAAAGTAGAAAATGAAATAAAGAAAATTCCATGAATAGATAGAGTCAACAGTACGACAGACAGCACTGCCTACACGTGAATTAGCTTTCGAGGTTGAGCAGTCACAATTTCACTATAGGATTTGCTAATGAATGCTGGGCTGGGCCACCTTGAATGGCGTGAGCCACATGCGGGGAGACCCGTATGTACTGTTTTTAGGGGGATCTTGTTGAAAAACCAGTCGGCGCCCACCCGACTAGAGGGACTGAGCAATTAATTGAGTACAAAACTTATCTTCAAGCTTTACCTTACATTCCAGAGATCTTAAAGGGCAATTTTCCCAAGGCTAGGGTGATTTTATTTGATAAAGGTAACTTATTCCATCAACCTCTTCGCTTAGTAATCTATTGTCATCGTAGAATCATTGGGGTGATTATTATGGTGAAAATTATTGGTTAGAATCCTAGGTCTGTGAAATTATGGAAAAGCATATGGGTAGATGAAATATTCATCTAGAATGCTTCTAGGTTGTAGATAAACACTTTCTAGCATATAATTGTTGTTCTAAAACATAAATAGGGATGAATGGGTACCTTGAGTTCCATAAAAATGTGATATTTAGCATAAAAATTGCTAAAAGGGGGAAATTAGAGTAGAAACTCCATGAATGTTGATAATGTGGATAATGTGAGACTAGTTTATGGGTAATTGACCCTTGGAAAATGCTACAGACCTTGAATAAGGGTAGAGTTAGTTAGTTTGAATTCCCAAGACTTGAATTTGAAAGAGTAGATAATTAATTACTTTCAATATTGTTTGATTCTAGACTTTGAACATTTTAAGGTGTTGAGGAAAGGCAAGTATCTTGCAAAGTAGCTTATTGATTCGTATTCTTTGATTTAGGTAGGTTATGGTTTTAGGTGGAGTTAGACTTAATATAGTCTTTTATATGTGTTTAGGATTGATTGCATGTCGGTTGGTCTTCGAACATAGTTGTGATTGATATTGTTTGGCTTGAGATTGCTTGTATGAATAAGATTAACTGTTGAAGCCTTTCGTTAAATTACTTATGATATGAAGTGCACCTATTATTAATTGTGTACTTGTGACATTATCCTGAGAAATAATTAAGATGAGAACATACTAAGATGTGATGAAAGTAAGAAAGAATATGCATACTACTCTGTTGTTGAGTGGCTCGAGTCTGATGTAAGCTTATGGGTGAGCATTTATTGGAGAGGGTATCATGCTGGTACAGTACATGGACCCTAGGTTGTCCCCTGCAGATCATGACTAGTTGGGTAAAAATAAGACCCTTTTGCATTTGTGTACAGATTGAGTGATTATTATAAGACTAATGAGGTAGATAGACTACATGTCTGAGAGGATTAATATGGGCATGAACCCATGTTTGTGATGTGATTGCATTATATTTGCAGAGACACTTGATGATTGTTATGTCTATTTGGTAACTTATATGTCTTTTACTCATTGACATTAATATGTTTGTACTTGGTGATTTATCTAGTTGATGTAACTATTGATTTTGGTGACTCTTGATTAACTGATTATTTGTTGTTGTACTTGCTACACATTTTATTGTACATTACATATATTTGCTACTATTTTTAGTCAGCCTATGATACCTAACAGTACATGGCGTGTGTACTAATGCTACTCATACACTTCTTTTTCTGAGTATAGACTGTGTTCCATAGGCTTTGATAAGACCTCACATCTAGCGTTACTAGTTGATCATTTCAAGGTTGAGTTATTTCCATTCATGGATTCCATGGATTACTCCTAGCTCGCATATGCCTTCAATTTTAGACATTGCTATTTATTTGCAATTTTGGATTATACTTACACATTGTTCAGATAGCGTCTTGTACGATGATTTTGAATTTTGGGATGTTTTAGTTATACTTCTGCACTTTATTTAATTCAGTTTTGAGACTTAAATGTTATGCCTTGAAATGTTTTATTATTGCTAAATAAACTAGTTAAGTCTTAGGTTAGACAGTAACACTTGGTTTGCCCACCGAGGGGTTAGTGTGGATGCAACTCATGGCTATTTGGTTCATGTCAGATGCTCCACAGGGCACCTTTGAGTCCCTGGACCAAGCTCATATAGAGCCCCGGACGGACTTGGATGTAGAGAATAAGAAGACGTGCTCGCGAGATAAGATGTTGGTCTGGATATGGTAGGGGATGAAGACCCTCCTTATGACCCTAGCTCCACATTTGAAGCTCCCTAAAGTGACCAAGGAGGATGTTCAGTAGTTCTCCTTTGTGAGCGGGCTGGACAATAAGGATTCCGGTGGATTAGGCACTGGTAGTGATGGAGAGACCATCTAGGCAACGGTACCATGCATCTCCCCCTTATTCCCCCTGTTTTTCAATTTTAGTAATTATATGCAATTGTAGGGCTCATTTCAGATAGTTTTTATTTCTTTACATGTTTTGGATAATCTTTTGTTTTGGTTGGATGATTTTCCTTGTTTTGGTTTATGAGTGCTCGTGGCTGGCACTCTTAAAATAATGGCCTTTGTTTGGGTCGATACATTCTATTGTTGAATCTATTTTTGTATAGTTATGGGTCAGTTAAGGGAGTGGGGTTATTAAAGGGTTTATTGAAGAGTTATATCCCTCTTTCTGATCATGATAATACATGGTATTACTTCTCATTGAATGGTGGTGATGTGCTCGATATAGTATTGTTAGGCTGTAAGTGCACAGGTAGAGTTCTCCCTAGGATGAGAGTTGACAAAAATCTAAGGCTAGGATGGGTTCCAATGAATTTTTTGTGTTGTGCTGTTTAGAGATACTTGGTGTCTCAAGGTGTAGTCTTTCAAGAAAGTAAGGTGATATCATGATATGCAAGGAACATAGTATCCTATAGAAACTTTCATAATGGGTTTCGGGTTAGTAGAACTCTGGGTATAGCGTTTAACTTAAAAGGGTTAGTCCAGAATGTCATAATCTACGTTTTGTGTTGTGAATTTGGCCAAAATTGGGACTGCCCAGTGTTATTGCCTTTCCTATACCTCTATCGCATGAGGTAGTCTTCTACCATGGTGTCACTATAGTGAGAAGTTTCCCACTATCGCAAGGCCGCTATAGCGGGAATGGATCGCCACAAAGTGTTTCAGTTCCTCATGGCACAAAAATTTATTCCATCTATTATGGTTGAATTCTTTCATTCTGGTATATTGACCAGGCCCTGGATTACTTAGGCACTCAGGGAGGGGTACTCTAATCTGTCTCGTACAGCTCAAAGAAAGGGATTCCTTGATAGAGCGGGATCAAATTAAATTTTTGTTGAGTTTTGATACACCGAGGGAAATGGAAGTTTTGATGGTTCGCGTAAGCTATAATTATGTTATCATGGTAGAACGTTAAGGTTCAAGGGGATGGCTCATTCTTTTCCTTATGCCTTAGAGATTGTTTGGGGATGAAGGATAGGTAAATTTGTATCTATTGTAATGACCTATTTGGTCGTTATTAAAAGTCACTCATTATGGGTACGAGTTTGGAAACTTTCAATATACCATCTTAAATTAGTATGGGATGACGCGACAAAAAAAACTTTGGATATTAAAATATTAGGTTAGGCTGACATCATCCTATTATAGCGAGAATTTTCTCACTATAGCAACATCATTATAGTAGCTGGTAGGTCGCTATTGCGGCCGGTAGGTTGCTATAATGGGATGATAGGACCATTAACCCAAAAATGGGATTTATATTTTTGACGTCTCCTCTTCAGTTGCGAAAAGAATGAGTATTGCTTCAAAACCTCTCGTAGGGTGCCTATTGGCTTGGAAGCAATGAAAGGGAGGGATTTTTACTCAGATGGGGTAATACCCACGGATTCCACGCCTAGTTCTCATCAGAATTTGCCTTCGCAAAGCCAGAGATTCATGTTTAGACTTCTGTAATAGTTGCTTAGCTTCAAGGTAGGCTAGTTTAACTGAGTAGTTTAGCTTAATATGTTGAATATTGATGGGAGATTTCACGCTTAGGCTTTCAGGCATAGAGTCTGGATGGACAAATGTATTTAATATATCATGTTAGGTAGACTTCTATTATTATGAGTAATGTGACCTTGTAATTGACTGATTGATTGTAAAATATGCCTCTTAATCCTAGGGTAAGCGAATTATGTGTGGGTTCATGAGACCAGTAATAATTAAGTGTAAGGGGGTTGCTAGGTCATAGTGGATTCCCGAAATTGGTGTAAATAGGGAGAATGAGATAAACAAGGAAGGTCTGGAATTCTTGGTATTATGGGATGAATTCCTTATGAATGTGTGTATACTCCTAAAGTGGTATAGGAATCAAGGTAAATGAATTCATGCTTAGTTGAATAAGCAGGGGGTTAGTCTTCGGACAAGTCATCAAGGTTAGAATAATGAACAAGGTCTATTTGTGTAGGTGATGGTTAACTTGTTACCCAAATAACATTATATGTGCGTGTAAACTATTTCATTAGTATTTCTTGTATAATACATGTTTAGGGAAAAAGGGATGAGTGTTAAATGATATCTGGTTGTCAATTTCATGCAATGAACTTGTCATAAATTCTTGTTGCCTTTACAAGTGTGGGTTGTATTCATTATGGTTGTGATTGTTGTGATATATGTGATTCTTTGATTGGCTTAGGGACCATGCCTAGTACATATCATTGGTTGGCTCGGGTACCACGCTTGGTACAAATTATCAATTGGCTCGAGTACCACGCCTGGTACAGGTTCTATTATTCATTGGTTGGCTTAGGTACCACATATGGTACATTATCTATTATTCATCGGTTGGCTTGGGTACCACACCTTGGTATAGGTTTTGCATTGGTTGGCTCAAGTACCATGCCTAGTATAGTTTATTGGTTGGCTCAGCACCATGCCATGTGTGGGTTATCGGTTAGCTCAGGTACCATGCTTGGTACGGGATACTTATCGGTTGGCTCAGGTAACACGCCTGATACAATATCTATTATTCATCGGTTTGCTCAGGTACCATGCCAAGTACAGGTTTTGCATTGGTTGGCTCAGTTACCATGCCTAGTACAGGTTCATTTATGGTTGGCTCAGGTACCACGCCTGGTACGGGTTTACTTGTTGTTTATGTGTGTTAATTCCCTGAGTGAACTGGGCTTATCTATTATTGATGTTCATTACATGTTGGTTCCTTGAGTGAAACCCGAACTTATTTATTACTGATATTCATTACATCTTGGTTCCTTGAGTCACTACTAGAAATTTGGCCTACGACAACACTAATTTTGCAACAGTTTACTAATTGTTACCATAAAATAGGATTTAGCAACAGTTGAAATCGTTGCTATAGACCTTTTGACCTAATGCAACACTTCATAAAATAAACCGTTGCATCAGTGTGGAATCGTTGCTACAGAGGTATTTGTTGCAACGGTAATCTCAACCGTTGCAATAGTAAACTATATTGGAATGGTTCTTTTGCCAAAAAACCCTATTGGTTCGATTTTTGTCCCAAATATATTTTTCCCTCCACTTTTTTTCATAAGCCCGCAAATTATTTTTTTACTTGTAAAATAATTTTAAAATAATAAAATTTGAGGGTTTATTCTTAAACAATTCATTAATATCATAAACAATTTGGCTTAATTCTATAAACAAAACACCGAGCACCGTCGAGAATTGAGGGACGATATTTTCATCAACGAGACACCAAGCACCAAAGAGCTTTATCTCCAACAAGACTTGTGGGTTTCATCTCCGTCCATAAACCAGTAGAGTTTCTCTACTATTTCTGCGGCTTTTGGGGTTTCATCTCTGCAACTGTCTTCTTCACGAAAAGGTACAGTAAAATTAAATTCTTCATTGAAGGATTTTCAATTCTATGAAGGGTTCTTTGTCTCTTTCTTAATCTCCATTGAAGGGTTTTCAATTCTATGAAGGGTTCTTTGTCTCCTTCTTAAGCTCCATTGAAGGATTTGTGGAATACACAAGTGGTTTTTGATTTGGTGAAGGTTATGCGAAATTATAAGCTTGGTCTTCTTTTGAGAAGTTTCAATTTTATATCTGCTTATTTTTTTCGAAACGAGTAATAATTCTGTTTATTTTTCTTTATACATGGTTAAAGCCTTGAAGGATATGCTTTTCTTTTAAGTTTATTCTGAAATTCATCTTTTATTTGTTTTGATATGAATTTTGCAGATTGTTGTTGTTGATTTTTCTCTGTAGTGTGTACTGCCTCATCTTAAGATCTTCCCATTTAGAGTTTTACTAGACAGGTATATTTGATTTTTCTTATTTGTCTTACTGTTTCTTTGTTTTTTCTGATTTTTTGCTTAGTTTTTTGTTCTTAATTTGGTGGTTGACTCTTGATATTTTCTTCAACTAAATTGCTTTTAAAGGGCAGTTCTTTATCTACTTACAAACTTATGTAGAATAATTTGTGTATGGATCATGTTGCTGCCCTTCATACATCTTTGAAGTTAAGAGTCATGTTTTTTGTGATTACTATATTCATATTCAGGAGGAGGATAGATCTATAGAAATCAAAGTGTTTTGGAATGTATGTTTTGTTCTAGTTGAGGTTTATGTTCTTTTTGGTACTTTGTTGAATCTCTAATGGGCAAATCCCTTCTTACTTCCAACTTTTTAATAAATTCTAGTCATAAAAATGAAACACTACCAGCTTGAAGGTCTGAGTATACTCAATCTGTTAATCTTCACTAATTCTTTTCTTTTTTAGAATTGATTTCTATAAATTTAAAGAGATGCAAGTTTTCAAACACACCTAGGTAGCTCCTGGAAGTAGTTTGAGAAATTTAGAATTGAAAAACCTTGTCGACAATTCTTGTGCAAGTGTGATTTGAATTATGTCTTTTGTTGATATATCTTAATTCTAGAGATTATACTCAAAGAATAGAAATTATTTTTGAGTCTTATTTGCTTGCAAGACTAAGATCTTGGGTGTTTAGATTCTAGGAACCAAGGCCATGATATTTGTACAACTGTTACCAATTAAAAAATAATTTGTACAATGATATGGTGTTACAATTTCTTGTGCATTCATTTTCTTAGCCACCAAAATATAGTTGTGAATGTCAATAGTTTACATATGCACATTAAATTGTGTTTTAATGTTCTTGTTATAGAGTTGGGTCGTATAATTCTAAGTTATAGTTGGGTTGATTTGTTTTGACGAACTAAATTTTTTAAGACGTAGTTGATTGACTAAATGAAGTGGACAGTGTGTTAATCAATGGAAATGGCATGTGATATGTTGTTAACAGTTTTACTGGAAAATTCCTTAACACAATCAAATCAGCATAGCTTAAATCCTACATTGTCACGCCCAGAGGCTACCCCCTGGGCATAACACGGGACCTTAGATCGCAAGTTCCCCAAGCTAACCCTTGGTCATAGCATAACTCAGGTATAACAATTAAACATAGAGGAAGCATAATACGAATTAGATAACTCAATCCATAAGATCAAATCAAAAGAATATGATTCGAGAAAGACCCGAATATTGTCTATGTCTTAAAAGCCTCTATACATGACATAAGGAGTTGCTAGGACAAGACTCTATCTAACTCAAAGTACGAAAATAAGTAGTCTAAAAAAACTAGAGTCATAACTAGCCCTCGAACAATGAGGACTCACCAACACTGATTGGATATCCGGCTTCGTCTAGCCACGAGTCTGATGGGGAACACCTGAATCTGCATCATCAAGAGGATCCAGCGTAAAATATGCGGCAATAATATAAGATTTACAGTATGTGAGATATGCATAATCATAATAATAACATACTTAAAACATGCTTAAGGTGAACCTTTTCATAAAGAAATAACATAAGAGGATTATCAAGATATAAGACATAAGACATGAAGTATGGTTAAAATTCAAAGTATGATATCATATAACTTCATAGCTTGAAAATAATCATATTGGAGTTTCTCTTAACCGACATAAACCATGCTGAGCTACATGGAGTCCAGTGTCATGCACCCAGACTGAAAAAGGTTGTCCTAACCGGCCAAAGTTAGAACCATGTTCATAAGGATCCTGTCATAAGACACGGAGGGCAACCTACGGTGGCAATGTAGTTTTTGACTTGGGTTATCTAGAACTCTCATTGCTTGGTGCTAAATACTACTCCCAAAACATATAACATAAGGCTCACATTCATGTGACATATCTAGATGTCAAGCTTGTTCATAAACATGTTCATACCCCAAATCTTCATACTACTCACGAATCTTTGTTTAGAAAAATAATTCATGAGCATTAATGGCACATCGTGTGTCTTGCATTGCATAATAATTCATAACTTGAAAACTTGCATGACCTTAGTTCAATTTCATAATAACATATATTTTCATAAAACATAGGAACTAGGCATGCACTTGCTTGAAATTCCTGAAATCATGTTATTATTTTCCCCAATTTGCTTAAATCAATTCATGCATGTAAGATTTACCATAATTGACCTTCAACTCATGAAATAGGAACTTATATGTAGAAACACATGCAAAATCATGCAATTTAATGAAATTTCATGATAAAATCATGAGAAGTTAATTTATAGCAAAACCCATGGGAATTGGGTAAAAACCCTAATTTGTAAGTTCATGAAATCACAATTTGAAATTTGAGGTTTTGGGCACAAGGGTGAAAGGAACCCATTGTTGAATATCCACATACCTTGATTGAAGCTAACCCAGTTGAAATTGAAAAGATTAGGAGGCTTGAACTTGGAACTTGAGACCTTGACCTCGAGAGAGTTCTTTTCCTTTTTGGGAGATGAATGAGGTAATGAGAAGTGACATAGGCTAATGAGGGTGAAAATCCTTCTATAAATAGCCAAAATGACATCATTTAGCAGTTAAAAGGGTGGGTAATGACTAAAATACCCTGGACCATAATTAGGAAGAAGCTGGAAAAAGTTGACTTTCGGGGACCACAGATGGGTTCAACGGGTCGTAGACCAAACCACGACCCATGGTCTCCACCCGTCATTCCTGGTCAAAATAACAGGCAGCGGAAAGAAAATTACGGGTCAATAGGACGGACCCGTAGAATGAATCATGGGTCGTCATTTCAAGTCGTGGTTCCTTGGGACTTAGTTGGTCACTAGTCCAGTTCCACGAATCAATAGGACGGACCCGTAATTCCAATCACGAGCCATAGACTGGACTCATGGTTCCTGGGACAACAGTTAGCCCATAGGTCAGATTCCACGAGTGGATATTATGACCCATAGAATGAACTATGGTCCGTAGAACCCACTCGTGGTTCTCAAACCAGAGGCTATTCCTGCAGACATAAACCACGGATCCATCCACGACTCGTGCTTCAAACCACGGTCCGTGGTTTGGACCCGTCATTCCTGGAAACATGGAATTTTTTAGAGTTTCAAACATAGATAGCTGGTTTGATTTTTGGGGTGTTACAATATCTCTCCCTTGGGATCATTCGTCCTCGAATGAAGACTAAGTAAGGGAACTGAATAGAAAATAGCCCAACCATCAACAAAACATGGAAATCAAGGAATAAACATGAAAACTGAACTTTTCAACTGAAAACATGGTTAAATCAACTTCGAAAACATTAATGCATGCTAGGATCATGAGATTGATGGAATAGGATCGAAGGAACATACTAAAGACAAAACTATTACCTCAAGCTGGAACAGAATTGGAAGGAAAGAGATGAGGGTACTTGGGTGTCTTGGCTGATTCTGCTTACCAAGTAGCTCCTTCAACAAGCTGATTTCTCCAAAGAACTTTTACCGAAGCAACTTCTTTGTTTCTCAACCTCTGAATTTGATGATCAAGGATTTCTACGGGGACCTCTTCATAGGTGAGACTATCCTTCACACCTACATCCTCCAGAGGAACAATCAAAGTTGGATCACCAACACATTTCTTCAATAAGGAAACATGGAAAACTGGATGAACCTCTCCCAAATCTGATGTCAAATCCAACTCATAAGCAACCTTACCAACCTTCCTCAGAATCCGATAATGTCACGACCCAACTACCTGGCTGTGCGGGCACCTACTCTAAGCCACCTAAATAGGAGAACCCTTACTAGCCGAACCAACAGGCAACGCGGAAAAGAAAATAAACCATTAAATAAGTCCCATAAATACATGAGAAATCCTTTTTACAAATAGTTTAGAAAAATAAATGACTTAATGAATTTGTGGAAAACATTTATAATATGAAACAACCTCCCCAGAACCTAGTCTAAGCCGGTATAAGAGCTTCTACAAGATGAGCTTATAACATAAAGTGGACACAACTTCCACCATAGAAGGAAGTTGGAGCTGCTGGAAGATCACCGTAATCCTGAACCTGTGAAACATCACCAACCCTGCAACCAGACTGTCACGACCCAATTTCTCGGTCATGATGGCACCTACAACCCCCGGTAGGTGAACCAATCCCCGTAGCCCAGAACAGTTAGTAATGGGCTACTATCTAACAAATAAGAGAACAAGACGAAGAGAACAAATAAGAGGACTATAAATATATACATATGCAGAAACTAAACCAAACCCCAAGACCTGGTATCATAGTACAGAGCCAAAACTACATACATGGAGTGCAAACTATCCAAAAGAATATATACAGATGTCTCTGAATGGTAATAGAGTACATAAAGCAAAAGATAAACTAAAGCTAAGCTCCGATCGCCAAGAGCTCACCCTCAGTCTGAAGTAGTCCCCAACAGATCTCCAAGCACGAATCACAATGATCTAACGGCGATGGCCCATGCTAGGATCTGCACCCAAAGATGCAGGGGGGTAGGGGTGAGCACCAAATGCGAAGCATAAGGTACCCAGTAGGTATCATAGGCCGACTGGGCACATATAAGATAAAAGCATAGTAATAGACAGAATAGAAGCAAGCAGTCACAAAAATCAACGAAAGGTACACAGGAACTAGCCCAGAGGGAAATCAACAGAACCACATGTGAGGCCAGTAAGCAGAATATACACACCATAGGCACAGGTGGAAGTAAGAAGTAACGCACCTGGGGTCCTTGCAATAACAGTGTATACATAATAAGTTTACGAAATGGACGGTATACCGGTAACCTCAAGTATAAGAAGAAGGGAGAAAGAATAATAATAGGCATGCTCAAGACATGAATCAATACTCAACTAATCATATCAACCTCAAATCCAGAACCTAACACCCTAGCAGTACCAATCTCATACTTATCCATAATAGAGAACCACTCTGTAAGTAAATAAAAAAAGTCTACCTACAGTCCCTCGGCCGCCCATACAACCGAGGAACACAACCAAGTGAAAACAAACCCTCCGGCATCCCATACTACCGGAGCGTACAATCAGCAAACAGCAAACAAGGGTGGAACCTCAAACCATGAATGATATGATGCATGAAGATCTCAAGTGCCATGGTATCTCTGTATGTACCTCCTCCGGCGCCGATCCGGCCCAGCAGGTAGGTTCCATGGAAGGACACTGCCCGTATACCTCTACTCCGCCGTATACCCCTCCTCCGGCACACGCAGCCCGTAGCCCCTGGACCGGATGGCAAGGTCCATGGAGGTCCCATACCCTATACTAAAACTCAGTATCAGAACATGTCGCCCGGAAGCAAGTCCGGTATCAGGATGGAGACCCAGTCTCGAATATGCAATGCCCAGACCCTGTCCAGGACTAAAGTAGTAGAAAAATGTCTCAAAAACCCCTCCAAGGGTGCCCGGGAATGACCAGGTCTAAAACAGTAAAAAGCCATCTCAGGTGCTCGGTCCGACCGAGGCTAAAAATCATCTCAAGTAACAAGAAAACTCAACTAGCACCCCGGCCCTGCCGAGTCTAGCGATAATCGTAACACTGATGATTTTAAACATAATTTTACTTTCTTGCCCAAAAATTCACAAGTTAAATCAAACCATTTCCAAATTATTTCCATCGAAAATGGGCCCCCCGGGCCATGCAAGGTTTAGAAAATAGTGTCAGTAGGCCCGAAGCAAAACCATAGTAAAACATGGATAAAACCTCTTTATATGCATGGAAATGGTATGATCACACACAATAGCTGCCCAGCAGCTCACAATCAACCTATCGACCCTGCACAGGCCCACAGCTACTCAGCAAGCATAACCAGCCTAGAAGGATAATTCTATGCCCGGGACTCGCGGACATTCCAAAATCCCACCTTCTATGTTCCAGAGTCAACAAGGCCTCACAGGACCACAAGGGTAAATAAAATATATCGGCAAATACTACAAACAACGGAGGAACAAAAGTAGGCGGACATGAATAAAGCGGTCGAGGTCTGTGGTACCAACCTAATAAACCAACCCAAGGATGCCCATTAATACAATTTTATTCTATATATGCGGAGTCTAGGGAAAATAAACCGTAACCTACCTGTCGTCCGATGACAAGCTGCTAAGATGATGTCCAAGCTCGAACCACTCCAAGAAAATCCAAAACTAAATCGGAATCGGATTTGGGATGGAATAACTTGACGTAGATAATTGATTTTCTTTTCGGTGATCCAATAAATTATCAAGATCTTGCTTCTTGAAATCAACTTTTAACGTGACAAGTGAATGATGTACTGTGGTAATTTTTGCACCACAATTATATTTCAAAGAAGTATTAAGCAATGTTGGCAGCAACTTACATAGCAATTTGTTCAAATGCTTTCAGTGATCATGATCAATCCTTAATTATATAATGAAAAGTAAATGTAAGTTAGGCAGCAACCACTTCAAAGTAATCTCAACATGCTGCCACCTTTAGCAATCATTTGCTGGCCACTCCCTCCACCTACACGTGGAGTGGAGGTGGCAATTACAAAGGAAAAAGAAATTCTTATCCCGTTATATATATATTCGGGTATTGCATAAATTCATGGTATAATAGATATAACTTTTTAAATATACCATAATTCATAGAAAATTATTTCAAATAAAACCTACTATATTATAATAACAATTTTCAACATAATTAAATTTACTATCTCCGTTAAAATATTACGGTGTATAAAAACCTTATAAAATAAATACATATACAATTATATCGTAACAAAATATTCTTCATAAACCTTTAAAATATTTTGAAAAGGCAATAATAATATAATTTTTACCAAATTCAATTTTTAAATAAAATATTTTCAAATACGCACGATTTCGATACTCAAGAATTCTCTCAAGATCCTCCCTTATATTTTATCACTGTTTCGGAACTGAAATGGCATTTTAAAACGTGAAGTTGAGGCTTAAATCGGGTTTAACCCGACCCGGTTCGCGACCCGGTTCGCAACCCATTTTCTGCCAGACAGTCCGCGGTAAAACAGTCATAACTTTTTACTCCGAGATCAGTTGGACGTGAGGTTTTGTGCGTTGGAAACTAGACTCGTAGACCTTTGATTTGGTATTTCGGGGGACTTCTAACTCTTTATATATTGAGAGAAAACCCCTGAGACATTTTATCCAAAGTTCAGAAAATTTATTAAAGAACTTACGATAACTTTTGCCGACTTGCTTGGCTTCAAAACATATAATGCGACCAACCAAATGGACCCAACACCGAAATACCGGTCCTGACGAGCCTTAAGTGACTTGGGGCCGCTAAAAACAAGCTCCAACGGTTCAAGGAAAACGTATACGTGGAAATGACCAAAAGGGTCATTACACAGACTATACCAAAAAGGTATAACAAAAGTAGAGTCAGTATAAACACACATAATGGTAGGCATCATCGGTCGACCCGAGTCTATTCCTACCATCATATAAGAAAATAGGTAAAACATGAAATAAACATTATAGCTCCCTCCTTCACCTTTAACCTTGACCCTGACATCTAGGACTTCCCAAGTCACCTTGTCACCTAGACTTCCTAAGTCACCTTGTCACCTAGACTTCCCAAGTCACTTTGACTCGTAGACTTCCCAAGTCACTTTGACTCGTAGACTTCCCAAGTCACCTTTAACCTTTACCACAGTCAACTACCTTGACTAAATATTCAGACTTAACCCAGCTAACTGCCTAACCAAACCACTTATACCCGTAGTATTACTAACCAGTGCCCGGCCCTTTCCGGACCTCTCAGACAACTTTCCATCCCGGTTATAACAACGAACAACTACAACCCCAGACTTTTCGTCGTACTCCCAATTGACCAATCACATGGAAATCACCTAGCAACCATTGACACATGCAATGACAACAACATAGTTATATCTAAATCCCTTTCTAATCCCAAAACTCGTACCCTCCAAGGATCCTCTAACCACACCTAAGTGTTCAACCAGGTACCCGTCTACCCCAAGACCCATCTTTACCTCATTAATCACAAATAAACCTTGACGGTCATTAGTAAACTTAATGAAAATAAATTGTGAACTCATAACCTCTTTTACATAGTCCAGACCCACTCGGTTTCCCTCAAACATATCTAGGTGTTAACATGAAAACCCGGTCTACACCAAGACCAACTATTAATTAACATCATAACCCGGTCTACACCAAGACCAACTAATAACGTGATATAACAACCCGGCCTACACGAAGACCAATCTCATAACATGATATAACAACCTGGCCTACACCAAGACCAACTAATAACATGACAACCCGGTCTACACCAAGACCTACTAATTAACATGATATAATAACCTTGCCTACACCAAGACCAATCTCATAACATGATATAACAATTCGGCCTACACGAAGACCAACTAATAACATGACAACCCGGTCTACACCAAGACCTACTAATTAACATGATATAACAACCCGGCCTACACCAAGATCAATCTCATAACATGATATAACTACCCAGCCTACACCAAGACCAAACTCAATAGACATATCGGGATTCCCGGTATTCTAGGACCACCATCGAATATCACAATTCAATAAAAAAATAGCCCGGTCCACTCACAAAACCAATAACAATCAATGCAATGCAGCAATATCAATGCAATGCAACAATACGAATGCAATGATACAGTAACATAAACCTGTACCAGGCATGGTACCTGAGCCAACTAAATAGTAACATGTACTAGGCGTGGTACCCGTGCCAATCATTTGTTATACCTATACCAGGTGTGGTACCCGAGCCAACTAAATGTTATACCTATACATGGCATGGTACTCGAGCCAACCGAATGTCAACAATCCACAGTCAAATGCATGAACAAACAACTTGGAAACCAACAAGCAAATACCGTTTAAATCGCACACTGTAAAATAGAAACCTTAGACATTCTACACAACTTCCCTAAGCAATGTAATTCATACAATCACTTAGATATGAGTACAAGAATATACAATATTCACAGAAATCGTAAGCCATCACCTACCTCTATTCCGGGTATATAGTTGAACCTTGACATTCGTCCGAAGACTAAACACACTTACCCTTGTTTACACATAATGAACGGTTTCCCCTTTTTAATATAATTTAACCACCCTATTAATCGAGGACATACATAGATAACAACAATACGAGTTTTCACTCCTATCCCTTAGCAAACAATGATTTCTTAACATGCCTCTCGCATTCCCGAAACCTCACCTAGGAGTTTCCCATTTCATCCCCACCTAGTTGTCCTTGTAATTCCCAATTCCCCAAACCTTCCCGACATCCCATTCCCTGAGTCTATTATTTTTATCATACAAAGACAACATAAACAACCCAAACAATTATCAATAACCCACAACTTAAATTCAACCAATTCCTAGCACATACATAACCAAACCCAAATCTGCCAGACTCCGTGCCCGAAGACCTAAAACATAGATTCTCCGTTTCACTATACAAAAGTATGGAAAGTAAACAGGTCTAACTACTCATGAAAACCTAGCCTACATGGATGCCAAACAGCTGCATCCGTGCATTTCTGGCTTCGTGGAGACATTCCTGGCAGTCCTGTAGGCCCGAATCTGTGGTTTTGCATCCCTTTCGCTGGAATCCCTCCTCTCCATGGCTCCCAAGCCTTGGAGAAGCCTAGGAGGGTTTTTGGAATAACTCATGTATGTTCTTGGGGCTGAAGGGAAGAGAATGAAATTAAAAGCCCATTTTCTAAGTTTTTTCTAATCCCGTTGCTCCTCTATAGAGGTCCCTGCTCCACTATAGCGATCCCGCTATAGCGGACAACTCCCGCTATATCGGTCTTAAGCTATGTTGACCACCTTGACCACTGCTATAGCGGTATTTTCCATCGCTATAGCAGAGACCGCTACCACGGACGGTTGCGCTCGTCACGTACAGAATGTCTGAAAATCTCCTAGTTTTGGCCATTTTACAACACACTTATTTTCTCGACGTTCCAAAATAACTCCTTCAGGTCAACCTCAATTTCGGGAGTTCTACTTACCCGAATTCGATTCCGAAAAGTCCCCCAGACTCCTCTATGACTTAGCTATAAGTAAAACTAGCTCAAAACAAGACATTCCACCCAATCCTTACCCGGATTGTCCTAGACCATACCTCGCTCCAAAACCAGCCGAGACTAGCCTAACCTAGAATTTTCAACTCCCAAACCCGAAATTTTTCAAACCCAAAACTTGGCACGAATGGTTTACCCGTAATGACAAACCCAGTCATTATAACATATACCAATTTACCCATCGTTCATCCCTGAACAATCTCTACAGCCGAGGGAAAGGACAAGTTCATCCCTCGATCTTAATGCTCTATCATGATAGGATAAATATAACCTTACACAAACCACCGAAACTTCCCAATCCCTTGGTATACCCAATTGAACCCAAAATTTAGCTCACTTTCACTCTATCAAGGAATTCCTTCCTTAGATCCACACAAGGAAACTAGATTACCCCTCCCCGAGTGCCCAAGAAATCTGGGGTCTCGCTGAAACACCGCAGCCAAAGAAACTCAACTAATGAACAACACAATTTTTTTCCTTCCAAGGTGACTAGATCCCACTATGGCTAGTTTTGCTAGTGCAAGGGACCAAAATTCTATTGATGGAAAGGTTACCTATTTTGGAGTTATGGACCAAAATTCTATTGACTCTCAAAAGATTAAAGCGGTAAAGAATTGGCCTAGACCCATTTCCCCATCAGATATTAGGAGTTTCTTGGGTTTGGTTGGTTACTATAGGAGATTTGTGGAAGGTTTTCCTCCCTTGCTTCCCCATTGACCCGATTGACTCAGAAAAAGTTTAAGTTTCAGTGGTCCAACTCTTGTGAGAAAAGTTTTCAGGAATTGAAGACTCGATTGACTACAGCTCCAGTATTGGCTCTACTCGAGGGCCTTGATGATTTTGTTGTGTATTGTGATGCCTCTAGAATTGGTTTGGGTTGCGTTTTAATGCAATGGGGCAAGGTGATTTCTTTTGCCTCGAGACAGCTTAAGGTGCATGAAAAGAACTACCCTACTCATGATCTTGAGCTAGCGACCGTGGTTTTTCTTTGAAGATTTGGAGACATTATTTGTATGGTGTGCATGTGGATGTTTTCACCGATCATAAGAGTCTTCAATATGTGTTCACTCAAAAGGAGTTGAATTTACAACAAAGGAGATGGCTTGAGCTCCTTAAGGATTATGATACGAGTGTGCTTTACCACTTGAGTAAAGCTAATGTTGTGGTGGATGCTTTGAGTAGATTGTCCATGGATAGTGTGGCCTTAATTGAAGATGGAAAGAAGGAATTGGTTAAAGAAGTTCATAGGCTTGCTCGGTTGGGAGTTTGCCTTATGGACTCGACCGAAGGTGGTGTGATTGTGAGTAATGGTGCCAAATCATCCTTGGTGGCTGAGGTGAAAGCCAAGCATGACCAAGATCCCATTGTACTTCAGCTTAAGGGTGCAGTGAGTCAGCAAAAGGTTGAGGTTTTCTCCCAAGGGGGAGATGGTGTGCTTCGTTACCAGGGTCTGTTATGTGTGCCACATTTAGATGGATTGAGACAGCAAATTTTGTCCGAGGCTCACAGTTCTAGATACTCCATTCATCTGGGTGCCACTAGGATATACCGTGATCTACGAGAAGTATTTTGGTGGAATAGTATGAAGAAGAACATAGCTGGGTTTGTGGCTAAGTGTCCCAACTGTCAACAGGTAAAGGTGGAACATCAAAGGCCAGGTGGTATGATTCAGGATGTTGATCTTCCCACTTGGAAATGGGAAGTAATCAATATGGACTTTATTACGGGTTTGCCTCGTACTCGAAGGAATCATGATTCCATTTGGATGATTATCGACCAGATGACTAAGTCACCCTATTTCTTGTCTGCTAATACTACGGATACATCAGATGATTATACCAGACTCTACATTCAGGAGATAGTCCAATTGCATGGTGTTCCCTTGTCTATCATTTCGGATGGAGGTCCCCAGTTTACATCTCAGTTTTGGAGATCATTTCAGAAAGGTCTTGGTACTAAGGTGAAGCTTAGCACAACTTTTCACCCTCAGATGGATGGCCAGGCCGAGCGTACTATTCAGACTGGAGGATATATTTAGGGCTTGTGTTATTGACTTCAAAGGAAATTAGGATGATCACTTACCTCTTATCGAGTTTGCCTACAACAATATTTTCCACTCTAGCATCCAAATTGCTCAATTTGAGGCACTTTATGGCCAGAGGTGTAGGTCTCCTATTGGTTGTTTTGAGGTTGTTGAGGCAGCCTTGATTGGTCCAGAGTCTGTGCACGAGACCATGGAGAAAGTTCAGCTTATTCGGGAAAGGTTGAAGATAGCTCAGAGTCGACAAAAATCTTATGCGGATGTGAGGAGAAGGGAGTTAGAATGTGAAATTGATGATTTTGTTTTACTTAAGGTGTCACCCATGATAGGTGTGATGAGGTTTGGCAAGAAAGAAAAGCTTAGTCCCTGTTTTGTAGGTCCTTATCGGATTTCGAGAAGAGTTGGTAGTGTTTCTTATGAGTTAGAGTTGCCAGCGGAGTTTGAAGTGGTTCACCTAGGTTTTCATGTTTCCTTGTTGAAGAAGTGTGTTGGCGACCCGAGCTTCATTGTCCCTTTGGAAGATGTGGGTGTGAAGGATAGTCTCACTTATGAGGAGGTTCCCATGGATATTCTTGATCGTCAGATTCGGAGAAGTGGCTTCGGTAAAAGACCTTCAGAGGAATCAGCTTGTTGAAGGTGCTACTTGGGAAGCGAAAGAGGCCATGAAGGCCAAATATCCTAATCTCTTTCCTCCAGCTCGAGGTACTAGTTTCCTCCTTAGGATGTCCCTCTGATTTTACTCCATCAGTTCCACTCATGAGTTTAGCATGCGTCCATGTTTTATGAAGTTAGTTTATCATGTTTTCAAGTTGAAAAGTGCAAGTTTTGTGATTACCCCTTGATTTCTATTTTTTGACGTTTGGTTGGGCTGTTTTCCCTCAGTTTTCCATGATGAGCCTTCATTCGAAGACAATTGATCCCAAGAGGGACATATTGTAACACCCCGTGCATGTATCCAGCTATCTAAGTTAAAAATCTCAGAAAATTTCAAGTTTCCAGCGAAGACGGCTCAAACGACGATCCGTCAATTGGAAGCACGGGCCCGTCCTGTGCTCCTGTCGTCCCATCTCTAGAAGACCCCTCAGAGTGTCCTAGAAATGATGAGTCCAAAAATGGTTCGTCCTTCTGGTCGACGGACCGTCTTCTCAGCTTTACTGGTACTCGTCGTCCTAAGTTCAGAAACCTATCTGCCAAGTGCCAAAGACGACGAGTCGAAGGACGGCCCGTCCTTCTGGACAATGGGTCGTCGTTCCAACCATAATCCCTGAGGTCCAGTAGCACCACGACTCTTTCAATCAAACCAGGGTTCACTTAGACAGTCCGTTCTTCTGGACGACGGACCGTCGTCCAACCCGTGGTCACTGACTTCGACAATTTTTCAAGCTTTTCTTAAATTAAGTCCAGGGGAATTTTGGTCATTTCCCACCCTATTATGTATTAAGTGAAGTCGTTTTGACTACTTTTAGAAGGGTTTTCACCCATATTACCCTAAGTCCCTCTTAAGTTCATCATTCTTCATCCAAAAAGGAAAGTTGCTCTCAAGCTCAAGTATCCAAGCTCCAAGTCAAGTTTCCTTATTCTTTTTCAATCAAGTGGGTAATCTTCCACCAAGGTATATGGGTTTTTAACAAAGCGATCCTTTCACCCTTGTGCCCAAAATCCCCAATTCTTATGTTGAAATATGAACTTATGAAATTAGGGTTTTGATCTAAACTGGAGAAAATTTATGAAATCAGTTTCTATGTTTAAATTCATGGTTTCCTCTTTATTACTCATGATTTAAGTATGATTCTCTTGTTGGTTTTAAAAGCCCAGGCATGAAAGTTGATTTTTTTTGCATGAAACTATGAAAATGCATGTTTTCAAGAGAAACTTGGCATGATTAGATATCATGGCCTTTATGTATTTATGAAATTACATGCCTAATTCTTCAAGTATGAATTTAGAAAGAAAAGCATGTTTTTGAACTATGGCTATGTTAAGCTTATGAACTATGATATGAAAGTTGCATGATACCCGATGTGTTTTCATGCTTTATGTATAAGATTTGGCATGAGCGTATGCCCTTATGAATAAGATTTGGCATGAGAGTATGCCTTTATGATTATGAGCTATATGTATGCATGTTTTGAGAGTTATATTTAGCACCGATAGGACAGGGTGAGAGTACCCTTAGTCCCATAAACTACGTTGCCAGTGTAGGTCATGATATGATATGATATGTGCCTTAAAGGCTCATGAGAGTGGATCCACATTTTTATGTATGGTGTCATTGCCTTAGCGGGGCATAGGACAGCTTTGCCAACTAGGGTTACATAGTTAGGTATGGTGACTTGTTTCTTGGCATGATTCAAAGTCTGCTTTGCTAACTGGGGTTATATAGTTAGATTCCATGTAGCTCACGTGGTCTCATGTCGGTTATAAGAAACTCCTGTATGTTATATTTTCAAGTTTTCTAAGCTTTATGAACCTTCTTATGAAACATCTCTTGAAGTTGGATTTTGTCTTATGATTTAGCTTTTCATGTTGATATCTTTTCATGATACTCTACTACGTATGAATTATGTTTAAGTATCCTTTTAAAGCATGTTCTCCTTACTTATGCATTGCTCACATACTTAGTACATTCCATAGTACTAACGCATATTGCGCTGCATCTTTTATGATGCAGACTCAGGTACCCCTTCTCAGTTTCATGGCTAGAGTCTCAGGCCACTTCCTTAGTCAGCTGTGGTGAGCCCTCATGGTTCGAGGACTAGTTATGCTTTTCCTTATGTTAGCTTTACTTTTATACTCCGAGTTAGTTAGGGTCTTGTCCTAGCAACTCTTATGTTATGACTAGAGGCTTTCGGACATAGTTTGTATTCGAGTCCCCTTTTTGGATATTGTATGTTATGTGGCTCTTAGACCCGTATTGATGTTTCCTTATTGGATTTCCATATTATGCTTCCGCTTATCTTTTGTTATGCTTGAGAATGTTATGGCCAAGGGCTAGCTTGGGATCCTTGTGGTTCCGAGTCCCGCGTTACATCTAGGGGGTAACCTCAGGGTGTGAAGAGTTCCGTGGGCCCATTTTGAGGCTTTTTCCCCCTTGGTTTTTTGTTGGTTGCTGTTGCGGATGCAAGCCTATGGCCATAATCACTACCATGAAGGAAGCCATCACGATCATGATGGTCTTCCTCATTGGTCATTGCAACCGCGAGGGTCTCTTCATGCGATCGCGATGAAGGGCTTGTGGACCAGCCTCCCTTTGTTCTACGCGATTGCGGGATCCTTCCTCACGACCATGATGAAGCATTTCCCATATTGTTCTTTGCAATTGTGTGGCTAGTACTCACAATCGTGATGGTCTAGCCAGCGTGGTTCTTATGATTGTGTGGGGCCCCTTCGCGATTGGAAAGAAGGACCTCTGGGTAGTATATAACCTCTATTGCTTGTTTTTAACTCTTCAAAACTGAAAACCTCCATTGATATTTAGCTCAAGCTTCATATTTCTCTGTGTAACTTCAATTATTGGCATTTTGGTGGAAATTCTTTGTCCCGTGATCATTTTCTCATCTCTAATTTGGTAAGTTCCTTGTTAATTTCAAAAGTTCTCCTCTTTGATCCCTTAGATTTTTCTTATCAATGGTAGGCTATTTTGAGCCATTTACATGGCCTAATTATTCTAATAATTTGAGCATGCACTCACGAGAGTGTGGTGATCATTGTACGCTCTTTTATTTTTGTCTTTAGGTTGTGGGGGGCCCAGGCCCACCGGTGACCCAAATTTTGACCCGGCTATAATTATAGCAATATGGGTATCCTTATCTTTGTTTTAATTTGTAGTGTATGTTTTTGATAGTTTGATTGTTGTTCGGAGCTTCTCGAAGCATTCGAGCTTGGACATCATCCTTCTAATAGCTTGTCGTCAAATGATAGGTAGGTTACGATTTCTCCTTATTAGACTTTGCGTATACAGGCTATAATTGTACGAATTAGCATCCTTGGGTTGGGTTTATAGTCTCGGCACCCAAGACCTTGTCCATTTCTTTAGATCCATTTTATTTTTAACTTTTGTGATTGTAGTATTTGATTTTAGCTAGTAATATCACCCTTGTGATCCTGTGTGGCCCTGTATTTGACTCTGGACATAGATGGTGGGATATATGGGAATTTTTGTGAATCCTGAACATTGATATTCAATTATAAGCTGGTTATCTGTGCTTTGGAGCGATTGGATCATTTGCAAGTCCGATAAGTTTATTGTGAGTCGTTGGGCTGTTGATTGTGTTTGAGCCTGCCATTATCATGCATATAAAGAGATTTCTACATATTTTACTACTTTTTTGGCTTCGGGACTACCATAAATGGATTTCTAAACCTTGCATGGCCCCGAGGGCCTATTTTTGGTATAAATGGTTAGAAAAGGGTTTGGGATTAATTTTTGAGGATCTTTTTAGGGTAAAAGAGTTAAAAGGGTGATTTTATCACCGATTTTCATATTATTACTTGACTCAGCTGAGCCAGAGTACTGGACATGCTTTCCTGTTGGTTTGAAATAATATTAGACTCGGTTAGATTGAGCATCAGACTTGTTTTATGATTGTTTTAGACCCGATTATGCCCGAGCAACCTTGTTAGGGGTTTTTGAGACTTGATTCATTGTTTTAGACCCAGATAGACTTGGGGCATGCATTTTTTATATTTGGTTACTATCCTGGATCTGAATACCCTCCGGACTATGATATTGAGATTCTTAGATTTAGTATGCGGTCGAGGACCTTCACGGACCTTGCCGATCCAGACTAGGGGCTACATGCCGAGTGTGCTGGAGAAAGGGTATACAGTGTAATTGAGGTATACGGGTCATGTCCTTCCATGGATCTAACCTGCTGGGCCCATAGGCACCGAAGGAGGTACATACAAAGTTATTGTCCTACCTGGTTTTCACTATTCCATCATAACATTCATTTACGTGAGATTCCACCCCTTTTTGCTTTTTGCTGAGTGTACGCTCTGGTTATATGGGATGCCAGAGGAATTGTTTTCACTTGTATGTATTCCTTGGGTGTATGGGTGCCCATTGGGACTATAGGTAGACTTAGTGTTATTCTGTCGCATTTTGATTCTGACTATTGCTATATTTGGGTTCTTATTTGGTGATTCACATTTGGGAGTCGTGTTGTATATACTTCTGGTTCACTTCATGGTTATACTTGGATTATTGGCTAATTATTCGTAACTTGACATTGTATTATTAGCATGATTTAGTTGGTTAATGTTGGGTTTCAAGCATGAGTTTGTTTATGTGTCGTCCTTCCTTCCCTATTCACTTGAGGTATACCGCCTATTTCTTAAACTATCTTTGTATATATTGTTATTGCAAGGATCCCATGTGTGTTCTTTCTTTCCTTCACTTGTGTTTGTGAGATATATATATATATATTTCTAGTAGCTAGGCAACTATGTTATTTTCTTCTTGTATTCCTAGATTTTGTGTACCTATTCGTTGTTTATGTGACTACTTGTTTCATCTTGTAACACCCCAAAAATTCTAAGCCAAATTTGAACCGTTCTTCATGTGTTGTTAGACCGAAACTAGATAAACTTTCTATGTATCTAAGTATTAAGACCTATTCTTAAGTTTTGAAGGTGTATTAGATATGAATAAGGGTCATAAAGAACCTCTAGCTCAAAGTTGAGTTGAAAGCTTCCTTACCGATTGAGTTTTAGTGTAAGATTTTTCAAGGGTCAAATTCAAATGATCATAACTCCTAGAATATAAAGAGTTAAGTGGCCTAGTACCCACCACATTAAAGGTCATTGAATCTTCTTTCCAATGACACAAACCGCGTATTAATCTGAGTCCGAATCAAAATGTTATCAGTGTTTTACTAAAGGGTGTCTATCTGTCAAAATGACAGATATAAACCACGAGAAGGTTCCACGGGTCGTGGAAGTTTCCACGGATCATGAAACCAACTCGTGAAAATCAGTTTTTTACCTGAAAACCACGAGAAGGTTCCACGGGTCATGAAACCAACTCGTGAAAATCAGTCCAGAGGCCAGAAACATTGCCCAGGAACCACGAACCCTTTCCACGAACCGTGATCGATTCCACGAGCCGTGATTTGTGTCCGTGAAAGCCTTTGACAATTTTTTTTGAAGTTTTTAAATTCTTTTCCCAGGGGTATTTTTGTAATTTTCCACTCTTTTAACTACTAAGTTAAGTCATTTTGGCAAATTAGAAGGGATTTTATTCCCACTTAGCCTAATTTCTTTTCCATCCTCTCAATCAAGTTCCAAGAGAAGAAAAGGGTCTCCATTCTCCAAGCTTCAAGATAAGGATTACATCTTCAAGTCTCCATCCTCAAGTCCCAAGTTAGGAAAGCTCAATTCAGGTATGTGGGTATTCAACATGGGTTCCCGTCACTCTTGTGCCCAAAACCCCAACTTCTAAATTGATTTTATGAATTTCCAAATTAGGGTTCTTACCCATTTCTCATGGGTTTCTTTACAAGTTGTTTCCTCGTGATTCTTTTATGGATTTTGACTCTAAATTGCATGATTTTGCATGGGTTTTTATAATGGTTTCCTATTCATAATTTTAAGGCTAATCCTTATTCAATTTCTAAAACTTGGGTTCTTACCCAAATTGGGGAAAACTTACGGGTTCAGTTTTAAAGCATAACTTCATGGTTTCTCATTACGTATCTATGATTTAATTGAAGTTCCTTAGTTAATTTCAAAAGCCCATATCTTGATGATGAATTTTAGCATGATTCCTTTGAATTGCATGTCTTAAAGCAAAATTGGTATGTTTAGATAACATGACCTCTATTTTTATGAAATTGCATGCCTAATTCTTTAAGCTA
Organism: Jaltomata sinuosa; assembly: GCA_003996215.1. Taxonomy (NCBI): domain Eukaryota; kingdom Viridiplantae; phylum Streptophyta; class Magnoliopsida; order Solanales; family Solanaceae; genus Jaltomata; species Jaltomata sinuosa. The sequence goes on along the minus strand of QJPP01001310.1, from coordinate 98,502 downwards.
TGATATTAGAAGGAAAGTATATTTTGAATTATGGTTTTTCAAAGCTTTAAGACTCATGACTTGTGAATTGCATGACATCAGATATGTCCTTATGCTTCTCCAACAGTTTTGGACATTAGATATGTCCCTATGTTTTATGAAAGGTTTGGCATCCAGATATGTCTACCTAAGTTATGAACAGTTTTGACATGAGATATGTCACAAGTATTATGAGCTATATGTATATATTTTGGGAGTAGTATTTAGCACCGAGTTGGATAGGGTGAGAGTACCCTTAGTCCCAGAACTACGTGCCCCTGTAGGTTCTATGTCCCCTAAGTTGGGCATCAAATTTAGTGATCATGCCACAGTAATGCCTTTATACCCTAGCAAGGTATATTGGGTCCTCTCGATGGAGCAGATACATCGGATTCCATGTAGCTAACATGGTCTATATCGGTTTAGAGAACCTCCCACAGAAGCTAGTTTTCGTGAAAATATTGTATTGACCCTTTACTTTTAGATTTCAGACTTTCTACTTATGACTTATGATTTGATTATGTTTTCAGCTTATGATATTGCATTGAGTCATTACATTATAGATTTTACTATTATCATATGATTTGAGCTTCAAGGATATTTTAAGCATGCTTTATCAAAAATTATGCATGATCTCAGTTTTAAGCATGCTTCCAAGTATATTTTATCATATCACATGCATATCTCACATACTCGGTATATCCTATAGTACTGACGCATATTTGCGCTGCATCCTCTTGATAATGCAAACTCAGGTTCCCTCCCACAGGCACGTGGCTAGAGACCTCAGGCCATTCCAGTCAGTGTTGGTGAGTCCTCATTATTCGAAGGTTAGTTATGATCTTAGTATTCTGTATGGTTGTTTACTTTCATACTTTGAGTTAGCTAGGGTATTGTCCTAGCAACTCCTTATATCTTGTAGAGGTTTTTGAGACATAGACAGTATTCGAGTCTCCCTTTTGGATTATGTTTATTTTTGACTTCATCATTTATAAATTGGGTTGCCTAGCTTTCTATTTATGATTCCGCTATGTTTCCTCATGTATGCCTATGTTATGCTATGACCAAGGGTTACCTTGGGGCACTTATGGTCCCGAGTCCTATGTTACGTCTAGGGGGTAATCTCGGGGCGTGACAAACTTGGTATCAGAGTATCAGGTTCAAAAGTCCTAGGGTATTTGAAAGCCGCATCAAGTAGAGTCTCTTTCATTGGTGTGAAGCCCACCACACTTATGAAAGAGAGGATATGAGGTGTCTTAGGAAAAACTTCGCTTCTTTCATGTTCAATATCGTGCGATAGAGATTAACTCTATTATTCTCCAAATTTATGCGTTGTCCCAATTCCACCTGCTTTACCTTATATTTCCGGTGCCAAAAGTAGTAAATCTCAGATTATCTCCTAGCGAGGTGCTCTCAGATCCTCTTTCAGAACCTTGTTACTAATTATTTCTTAAGAGAGGAAAGGTGTACCTAGATCCTTGGGTAGTGTTTCCACCCGACTATCACAACTCAACCCGTCGTGAGTGGCACCCACCCAACCCCCGGATGAGCGAACCAATAGAGTTCCACCCTTACCTAGACTAACAGGCTAAAACTAGCAAACATAAATGAAAATTAGCAATAGAAATAAGATCACTAATAAAAAACTTATCATTAATAATAAACTGGGAAATTTCCCACCTAGGAACTGAAAGTCATCGTACCAAACATCAATACCAAATCTAGAGTACGGGGATGCAACCCCAAACAAAATAAGAATAGTTTTTAAGTTGGAACAAATAGAATAAAACTCTAGAGATAATCCCAAGGTAGCTTGAATCACTAGCTCACCCTTGATGATCAGAATCGCCGGTGCTAAATCTGAGGTCTCGTCTCAGCCGCTAGAAGATTTCCTGTACTCACCAAAAGAAAGACAAGTGTGGTATCAGTACACCACTACTGTGTCCTGGTAGGATTATCAGCCATTATTCAAGAAAATAGTACATAAATAGACACAAAATCTAGTAACAAGTATGGCTACATGCAACAATATCACAGGCAACTCTAGACTACATGTCTCTACCTAGGTTGTTACCGCATGAATCCATCTCTTATAGTTCTATTCCACCAATAAGAATAACCATAACCACATCTTACTGTCTAGCCCGGACCAACCCTAGAATCCCCTCTAGACAAATACCACAAGTAATGATTTACCTGGCCTAAACCATGACCAATTCAACAATCATACAACAGTTTCCCAGCTACTCAAGGACCACCAGTCAGTAGCACTTTTCAATAACAACCCGGTCCACTCACGGAACTAATATCAAGTATCATATTCAGTAAAACAACCCGGTTCTATCACAGAACCAATATCAACCAATGCAATAGAATAATCAATGAAACAGTGCAAGATGTAATAAAGTAAACCCATACCAGGCGTGGTACCCATGCCAACCGAATGTTATACCCGTACCAGGCGTGGTACCCGAGCCAACCGAATGTCAACAACAACAATCAATGGAATGAATGCACACCCCTTGAAAAACCAACAAGTAAAAACCATTCAAACATAGACTGTAAATCGAACTTAGACATTCCACACAAATCCCCTAAGAATTGTAATGCACACAATTACTTAGACAACGAGTACAATGAATATACACATTCGCAGAAATACGAAATCCATCACCTACCTCGAATGCTCCAAGCTCTATTCAACCTGATCTTTCCCGTGTTCCATATTCCTCTCACGTTCTTGGTATAAAAATAACACATAATGCATACAATTAACATACAGGATTGTACATTACCCGGATTATACTAAATCCCCAAACCCCAGGCCACCAATGATCATCCCATCCTTTTCTCGAGCTTTTCCATCATTAATTCTCCAGTATTACCATTTTATACGGATAAAATAGGAAATTAAACAGCCTATGATCATTTTAACATACTTAAATCAACACCCAAGAACATACATGTTTGGAACCCCCTTCTTCCCTGAATTCCATAATCCCTAGGTCATTCCAACCTTCCCCAATTTCTCTCCTAACAATTCTACCACATAGGAAACGTAATACAAAGTTTAGGGAATAAAAACCTTACCTTATGAATGATTTTTTGCGGAGGAATGAAGAAAATTGCCTGAATTCCCCCAGCCCTTCTCCAAAAACATACTTGTGAAATTCTGATGTTTTGAGAGTTGTTTTTGCATTTGAAACCCATCGGCCCGCTATAGCGGTCCCCGCTTCGGTATAGCGGTCCTGCTATAGCGGTCACCTGCCACTATAGCGGTCTTAAGTGAGTTAACCGCCCCTTTACTGCCGCTATAGCGGTAATTTCCACCGCTATAGCGGTGGATGCTATCACGCATGACAGCGCTCATCACGGGTATAAATTTCATAAATGTGCCTATTTTGTCCATTTGACAACACACTTGGTTCCCCCGATGCCCCGAAATAACCCTTTCACGTCAAACACGATTCTGGGAGTTCAACTTACCAAAATTTGATTCCGAAAAGTCCCCCCGACTCCTTTATGTCTTGGTTACATGGAAAATTATCTCAATCCAAGACACCTAAACCCATTTTTACCTAGATTTCCCTAGACTCTACCTTGCTCCAAAACCGGTCGAGGCTAGCCTAGCCCAGAATTTCAAACACCCAAACCCGGAGTTTTCTAACTCTAAAACTTAGCACGATTGGTCTACCCATAACGATGAACCTGGTCGTTACAATATATGCCAATTTACCCATTGTTCATCCCCAAACGATCAAATCCGAAATTATGGAATTAAAAGAAAGGAAGTGTAGTACCTGAATCCTCAAACAATAGAGGGTACTTATCCCGCATGTCCTTCTTGGTTTCCCAAGTGGCTTCCTCAACCGGATGATGCTTCCACTGAACCTTCACCATGTCAATCACCTTTGTCCTCAACCTCCAGACATCCCGAGCAAGAATCATAACCGGTTCCTCCTCAAAACGAAGATATTTATCAAAACGTAGCTCATCCCACTTGATGATGTAGAACCCATCCCCATGGTATCGCTTGAGCATGGATACATGGAATACCGGATGGACGCCTGACAAACTAAGTGGCAGTGCTAACTTGTAAGCTACTAGCCACACAATCTCAAGGACCTCAAACAGATTGATAAACCGAGGGCTAAGCTTGCCCTTCTTACCAAACTGCATAACCCCTTTCATTGGTAAAACCTTTAGCAATACTTGTTCACCAACTTAAAAGTCTATGTCCAGAACCTTACGATCTGCATACTCCTTCTTCCTGCTTTGAGCAGCCAACAACTTGGTCTTTATGCCCCTTACTTTTTCTTGCGCTTCCTTCACAAAGTCTTTTCCCAGAGGCTTCACATCACCTTCGTCAAACCACCCAACCGGTGATCTATAGTTTCTCCCATATAGGGCCTCAAATGGTGCCATATCAATACTGAAATGATAGTTGTTGTTGTACGAGAATTCACATAACAGTAAAAACTGGTCCCAATGACCACCAAAGTCCATTACACATGCTCTCAGCATGTCCTCCTATACCTGAATCATCCTCTCCAATTGACCATCAGTCTGAGGATGGAATGTTGTGTTAAAGGTGAGTTGTGTACCCAACTCTTCATGTAACTTGCCTCAGAACTTAGAAGTAAACTACGTACCCCTGTCTGAAATGCTGGACAGTGGTACCCCATGCAGTCTCACAATCTCCTTCATGTAGGTCTTAGAAAATTGTTGTGAGTTATAATCTACCCTGACCAGAATGACGTGAGCAGACTTGGTCAGCCTGTCAACAATGACCCAAATTGAGTCATACTTCCCCAATGTCTTGGGAAGACCCACCACGAAATTCATGGCTATTCTCTCCCACTTCCACTATGGAATCGGCATCCTCTGAAGTAGTCCTACAGGTCTCTGATTTTCATATTTTATCTGCTGGCCATTCTGACACTTGGACACAAAATCAACTATGTCCCTTTTTATCCTGGGACACCAGTAACGCTGCCTCAAGTTCTTGTACATTTTGGTTACACCCAGATGGATCGAGTACCATGAACCATGATCTTCTGTCAGAATTTTCGGAATTATATCATCAACCCAAGGAACACAAATCCTCTCCCTAAAATATAATACACTACAAGAGTCTAACATGACATCTTTGGACTCCCCGGATATCACTTTACTTCGCAACTTGCCTAATTTCGGATCCTGAAACTGTTTTGCCTCTATTTCCTCTATGAAGGTGGCCTTGACCTCAATGTTGGCCAACAACCCGCCTTGGTCTGAGACACCCAAGTGCATGAACTTGGCATCCAGAGCCTGAATTTCCTTAGCTACCGGTTGTTTGGACACCCCCAAATAAGCCAATCTACCCATGCTAATAGTTTTTCGGCTCAATGCGTCTGCCACCACATTAGACTTACCTGGATGGTACTAAATGGTCACATCATAATATTTCAATAACTCCATCCACCTTCTCTGCCTCAAATTCAAATCCTTCTGAGTGAAAACGTGATGTATATTGTGATGATCTGTGAATACTTCACACTTGACACCATAAAGGTAGTGTCTCTAGATTTTCAAAGCAAAAACCACCGCTGCCAACTCTAAATAGTGAGTCGGGTAATTCCTCGCATGCACATTCAACTTCCTGGATGTATAGGCTTTAACATTCCTATCCATCAACACAGCACCCAAATCAGAATGTGAAGCATCACAGTAAACAATAAAGTCTTTACCTTCAACTGGCAAGGATAATATAGGAGTTGTGGTCAAAAGTGTCTTGAGCTTTTGGAAGCTCTCCTCGCACTTGTCGGACCACACAAATTGTACCTCCTTCTGTGTCAGCCTGGTTAGGTAAGTAGCAATAGAAGCAAAGTCCTTCATAAACCTCTGGTAGTACCCCGCGAGTCCATAAAACTTCTCACCTCTGTCACAGATCTAGGCGGAACCCAACTCTTAACTGCCTTAATTTTCTAGGGATCCACCATCTCCTCCTTTTCTGACACCACATGCCCCAAAAATGCAACAGAAGTCAACCAAAACTCACACTTAGTGAATTTTGCATAAAGCTTTTGGTGACTTAAGATGTCCAACACAATGCAAATATGATTAGCATGCTCCTCCTTACTCTTGGAGTAGATCAAAATATCGTCAATGAACACGATTACAAAAGAATCCAACTAGGACTTAAACACCCCATTCATCAAACTCATGAATGCTGCCAGCGCATTGGTCAAACCAAACAACATTACTAGAAACTCGTAATGTCCATACCGAGTCCAAAAAGCAGTTTTTGGAATATCCTCAGGCCTAATCTTTAGCTGATGGTACCCCGACCTCAAGTCAATTTTCAAAAACACTGATGCACCATGAATCTGGTCAAACAAATCATCTATCCGGGGTAAAGGATACTTATTTTGGATGGTCACCTTATTCAACTGTCTGTAGTCTATGCACATCCGCATACTACCATCCTTCTTTTTCACAAACAAAACTGGAGCCCTCGAAGGTAAAGCACTGGGATGTATAAATCCCTTATCTAGGAGTTCCTGCAACTGAGTCTTAAGTTCCTTTAACTCTGCCTGAGCCATTCTATACGAAGGAATAGAGATGGGATGAGTGCCTGGCTCTAAATCTATATCCCTGTCCGGAGACATACGAGGCAAATCTGCTGGAAACACCTCTACAAATTCGGATACCACCGGAACTGACTCCATAGAAGGGGACTCCACACTATCATCCCGGAGATGAGCCAAGAAGGCTAAACACCCCCTTCCCACTATGTTCCTAGCCCGAACAAATGATATTATCTTAACTGGCTTAGGCCTGTATACACCTTCCCACTCTAGCCTATCCTTACCCAGAATTTCTAGAGTCACGGTTTTGGTGTTACAGTTCAACACAGCATGATAAGGAGATAGCCAAGTCATACCCAAGATAATATCAAAACCAGTCATATCCAAAATCACTAAATCTAACAAAGTATGTAGCACCACAAATACCACAGAACAATCATAATACACATGAGTCACAATCATCGACTCTCCAACCGGGATAGATACATGGATAGGGGAATCAAGGATATCGTAATTCAAATTCATACCCAAAGAAAAACTAACAGACACATAAGAATATGTGGATCCTGGGTCAAATAATACTGAGACCATTTTATCATAGACAAGAATAGTACCTGTGATCACCGCATTTGAGGCTTCCGCCTCAGTCTTTCCTGAAAAAGCATAGCAATGTGCCCGATCATCAATCCGGGCAACTTCCCAAGATGGCTACGCTACACCCCTACATGCGCCGTCATTCCCTCGGTCTCTCCGGCCTCCTTGGAAATTACCTCACCCACCATGTGGACGACCCCTAGCATTACCACCTCTGCCTGCCAGAACCACAGCTCTAGTTTGTTGCTGACCCTGATTTCCTGCCTTCCTATGTGGACACTCCGTCTTAAAGTGGCCCAAATCACCACAATGGAAGCAACCACAGTCCAAAGTAGGCCTGCTAGCTGATGTATAAGATACCCCCTGGCCTTTAGGAGCTGAAGACTGAGCTCCCTGACGACCACCTGTAGTAGCTGGCGGAGCTGACTTAATAGGATGGGCCGAGTAAGCCTGTTGATGTTGTCCCCTGGAGTATGAACCACAAAAATTTCCCTTATTCCGAGGCCTTTTGGTTAAATCCTTAGCCTGCCCCACTTGCCTAACTCCCTCAATCTACTTCACATAGTCTACCACATCATTAAAAACCTTCCCTGAAGAAGTCATATGCACTATCAGTACCTGCAAATTACTATTTAGACCCTTGACAAACAATCAAACCCGTTCTTCCTCAGAACCCAACATATGTGAAGCAAAACGAGACAACGCATGAAACTTAGCCTCATAAGCCGAGACCGACATGCCACCCTGCTCCAAGTTTATAAACTCATCCTTATTTCGGTCCCTCAAAGTACGGGGAACGTACTTCTCTAGAAACAAGGCATGGAACTGCTCCCAAATCAGTGGAGGTAGGATAGATGATCGACACTTAATATGAGACCTCTATCACTACTTGGCATCACCCTGCAGCTGAAAAGTGACAAACTCCACCCCATGCTGACGTACAATACCCAACTTATGCAACCTCTCATGGCAATCCAGGATGAGCTCATAGACATCCTCCTTATCTGTACCCTGAAACATCGGAGGTTTCAGTTTAAGGAACTTAGTCAGCATCTCATGCTCATTACCTGTCCTCACTGGGCCTAACATTAGCCTGAGAAGATCATTTGCACCCGAAGTTGCATCCATCCTTGGTGTAGTAGTAACTGTTGGCTGAGTATCCCAAGCCTAATTCGCATAAGCTGCGGGTATGGTTCCAGCACCAACCAACCCACTCAAAATATCCCATGCCTGCCTGAAAGCTTCCGGTGTCATGTTAGGAAGGCCTGCACCCCCAACCGGTGCCACCTACTCCTGAGCCCCTCCATCTTCTACCACTACTTTTTCTACATCCGCAGCCACAGGATCCTAAGGTGGGGGAGGGGTTACCTCATGTACCACAATAGTAGCTCGAGCTCCACCCCTGGCAGGTGCGGCTCCAACTTGTCCCCTGCCCCTTCCCCTACCTCTACCATGAACTGTCGGGCCCGCTGTTTGGACCGCAAGCCTCGCTCCATTATTCCTTGTAGTAACCATATGCGGAAAAAAGAGTGAATGAAGTTAGACACTAATTCATATCACCAGATATCAATTGGAATTGAGTTATAGCACGAAGTAAAAGAAGGAAGAGATAGTTTTTCGTAAAGCCCCATAGCCTCTCGAAGAAAAGTACAGACGTCTCCACACCGTTCTGCAAGACTCTACTAGACCTATTCGGTACAACGAGATCAACAAACCTAGGCTCTGATACCATCTTTATCACGACCCAACCCATCGTGAGTGGCCCCCACCCAACTCCCGGATGAGCAAACCAATAGATTTCAACCCTTGCCTAGACTAACAGCCTAAAACCAGCAAGCATTAATGAACACTAGCAATAGAAATAAGATCACTAATCAAAAACTTATCATTAATAATAAACTGCAGAAATTCCCCACCTAGGAAATGAAAGTCATCGTATCAAACATCAATACCAAATCTAGAGTACGGGGATGCAACCCCAAATAAAATAAGAATAGTTTTTAAGTCCAAACAAATGGACTAAAACTCTAGAGATAATCCCAAGGTAGCTCGAATCACTAGCTCACCCTTGATGATCGGAATCACCGATGCTAAAACTGAGGTCTCGTCTTAGCAGCTAGAAGATTTCCTGTACTCACCAAAAGAAAGACAAGTGTAGTATCAGTACACCACCACTGTGTACTGGTAGGATCATCATCCAGTATTCAAGAAAACAGTATATAAATAGTACACAAAATCCAGTAACAAGTATGGCAACATGCAACAATATCACAGGCATCTCTAGACTACAAGTCTCTACCTAGCTTGTTACCGCATGAATCCATCTCTTACAGTTCTCTTTCACCAACAAGAATAACCATAACCATACCTTATCGTCTAGCCCGTACCCACCCTGGAATCCTTTTTAGACAAATACCACAAGTAATGATCTACCCAGCCTAAACCAAGACTAATTCAACAATCATACAATAGTTTCCCGACCACTCAAGGACTACCAGTCAGTAGCACTTTTCAATAACAATCCGGTCCACTAACAGAACCAATATCAAGTATCACATTCAGTAAAACAACCCGGTTCTCTCACTGAACCAATATCAACCAATGCAATACAATAATCAATGAAACAGTGCAAGATGCAATAAAGTAAACCCGTACCAGGTGTGGTACCGTGCCAACCCAATGTTATACCAATACCAGGCATGGTACCCAAGCCAACCGAATGTCAATAACAACGGCCAATAGAATGAATGCACACCCCTTGTAAGACCAACAAGTAAAAATAATTCAAACATAGAATGTAAAATAAACTTAGACATTCCACACAAATCCCCTAAGAAATGTAATGCAGACAATTACTTAGACAATGAGTACAATTAATATACACATTCGCAGAAATACGAAATCCATCACCTACCTCGAATTCTCCAAGCTCTATTCAACCCTAGCTTTCCTGTGTTTTGGATTCCTCTCACGTTCTTGGTCTAAAAATAACACATAATTCATACAATTAACATACAGGCCTGTACATTACCTGGATTATACCAAATTCCCAAACCCTAGGCCACCCATGATCATCCCATCCATTTCTCAGGCTTTTCCATCGTTAATTCTCCTAGTCTTATCATTTTTTACGAGAAAAACAGGAAATTAAATAGCCTATGATCATTTAAACGTAATTAAATCAACACCCAAGAACATACATGTTTGGAACCCCCTTCTTCCCCAAATTCCATCATCCCTAGGTCATTCCAACCTTTCCCAATTTCCCTCCTAGCAATTCTACCGCATAGGAAACGTAGTACAAAGTATGGGGAACAAAAACCGTACCTTAGGAATTATTTTTTGTGGAGGAATGAAGAAAATAGCCTGAATTCTCCCAGCCCTTCTCCCAAAACAAACTTGTGAAATTTTGATGTTTTGAGAGTTGTTTCTACATTAAAACCCCGTCATCCCGCTATAGCGGTCCCTGCTCTGCTATAGGTGTCCCGCTATAGCGGTCACCTACCGCTATAGCGGTCTTAAGTGTGTTGACTGCCCCTTGACTGCCGCTATATCGGTAATTTCCACTGCTATAGCGGTGGCTGCTATCGCGTGTGACATTGCTCGTCACAGGCTGAAATTTCGTAAATGTGCCACTTTTGGTGATTTCACAACACACTTGGTTCCCTCGACGTCCCGAAATAACCCTTTCACGTTAAACACGATACTGGGAGTTCTACTTACCCAAATTTGATTCCGAAAAGTCCCCCAGACTCCTTTTATATCTTGTCTATGCGGAAAACTATCTCAATCTAAGACACCTAAACCCATTTTTACCCATATTTCCCTAGACTCTACCTCAATCAAAAACTGGCCGAGGCTAGCCTAGCCCAGAATTTGAAACTCCCAAACTCGGAGTTTTCTAACTCTAAAACTTAGCATGATTGGCCTACCCGTAATGATGGACCCGGTCGTTACACCAATAGATGTTGTATTGTAAGCCATTAGTAGTAGAATGAACCTAGAGCTAGAAATATGAAGTCAGAAGTATGGTAGCCTAGACGAGGGAATGATAGTTGATTGGAGTATATATTTAGAGTTGTATTTTACTAGATGGGTAATGGGATGATATATCCCCTGGTGTGGATTGAAGAGTGGTAATTTCTTGTGCTTTTATCGACAAGGTATAGGATGTGAAGAAATGGATGATAGTATAAGAGTGAGAATGATAGTTTAGTGGTATTTTCTGGTAGGCTTGGTATAGTGTATGCAAGAGTTTAAGTGATGAGTTACAGCAAGTGTGAATGTGTAGGCATGATATATATATATATATGAGTTAGAGAAGGATAGGCAATTTTGAGCCTCTCGGTATAGGCACGCATTTGATTTGGTAGGTAGTAGAAAGAGAGAGCTTTGGGAGTTAGAACCATGTAAGCTTGACATGTCTTTGCAAGGGATAGGTTGGAAGCTATTGAGTGTGATATGTACAACCCTTATATGAGATATAAAGGTTAAGGCCAAGATTTTTAGGTAAGGTGATCCTTAGACTATAGAAGGAAGTGAATATTCAGATTAACTCCAAGAGTAATGTTTGCTCTGTTAGATTAAAATGATCATAGTTCCATTTATAGGTTAGCGAGAGGTCCACAGAGTTAGAACGTAGTATGAATCTAAGGGGTAGATGATGGGATGTATAATCAGTCAGATTTTGGAGACTTGGGTAGTGATGCTAATAGGTGTCAGAATGAAGTTTGGAGGGATGCAGGGACTTATTTCTATCCTAGCACCTTAAGTATACTTCTCTCATTACAACACCCCATTCATGTCTTGTATTCTAGTGCCATGTTCTTAATTCAAATTCACAGACTTCATGCAGATTCACGTCCATACTCAACTCCCAGAACAAACATAAATTGCTCCAGATAGAATTCCAATCTTACTCTATGATTCTATGAATTCCAGCTTTACACCATGATATTTGTCATATATGAAAGCTCATGTCTCAGACTATGCTCAGTCTACATACTTAGTTCTCAAGATATGCCTTAATGGCTAATAAAATCATGCTACATCATGTATATGCTCATACCAAATTTCTCTAATAATTCATGCTTGTGATATCCTTAATCTAACCATGCTTTGTATGTCCAGGATGTGAGACACTCATGCCCTTTTCACTTGACTTCTCAAACCCCACCTTGAGTGGCTAGATCAAACTAAGTATATGTTAAGACCGATCAGTATTCTTTCATTCGTGATACTCATGCTCCCACTCTATTCTCTCATTGATCTTGTCTTGTGTTGCCATAGCTGTTAGTAGAGAAAGATAAGTAGTAGCCTAGATGGGAAGTAGTAGGTTGTAAGCATGGAAGAAAAGTTAGGTGAGGATTATTCATGTGAAATAGTTAGATGAGGAATTTTGGTATGTCCCTTTGTAGAAGTTCTTCAAGTTACAGCTCCTAGATATGCTAGGAAAAGAGGAGAAGTCGTGGATAGTATGAGCTACAAACCATAGGGTGATCAGAGTGATAGGCTTAAAAGTCGTGATGAAATACATGTGGGATTTTACTTTGTATGCCTAGTGACCCATTGATTAGAGCTCAAGCTTAGTTGATTTTCATGATAAGGAGGAATATCATTCTTGGGAGGTAATTTTTGATGTAAGAGATTTAGTAAAGATAGGCTTGAATATAGTGAAAGTATGTAGTTAGACTCAGAACTTAGTATTTAGAGGAGGTAGTGTAGTTGAAAGGTTTTTGTAAGCTTAAGAGTTGTCAACTGTAGTGATTAAGGCAAGAATAGTCTTTTCTTACTCCTAGCCCAAGGTGCCCATATCTTAGGTCCAGTAACTTTAGCTTGCAAGAATACTAGACTCCTCATATCAGATCAGTTCAGACCTATCGATAATCATTCCTAAGGTTAGAAGGCCCTACATTCAGTTAATTTCCAAGGTAGTAAGTTTAATTTAAAAGAGAATGGTTTCCTCGTATAGTTACCCCTCTCAGTTTGACGTCCTTTTCAGTTATCTATGATTCTAAGAATGCACTTGTTCCTTATGAGTTTCAGCTGAGACACTACTCTTAATCCAGATCAGTTATCATGTTATCCATTCAGTTTCATACACCATCAGTTGTTCTCATGCCCTCAGTATGCTTACATGCCTCATGAATTCAGCTCAGTTTATAATTCAGTCAGAGATCATTTATCATGTAAATACTTCAGCTTTTAAAACACAGTGGATAGAATTTCAACCCTTTCCCCCTCCACTCTCAACTTAGAAGTCTTCATTTGAGGATGAATGATACCAAGGGGGAGATATTGTAACACCCCAGAAATTCTAAGCCAAATCTGAACCATTCTTCATGTGTTGTTAGATCTGAACTAGATAAATTTTCTATGTTTCTAAGTATTAAGAACTATTCTTAAGTTTTGAAGGTGTATTAGATATGAATAAGGGTCATAAAGAACCTTTAGCTCAAAGTTGTGTTGAAAGATTCCTTACCGATTGAGTTTTAGTGTAAGATATTTCAAGGGTCAACTTCAAATGATCATAACTCCTAGAATATAAAAAGTTAGGTGGCTTAGTACCCACCACATTAAAGGTCTTTGAATCTTCTTTCCAATGCTACCAACCGCGCATTAATCCGAGTCTGAAGTAAAAAGTTATCAGTGCTTTACTAAAGGGTGTCTGTCTATCAAAATGACAGACAACAACCACGAGAAGGTTCCACGGGTCGTGGAAGTTTCCACGGGTCGTGAAACCAACTTGTGGAAATCATTTTTTTACCTGAAAACAATGAGAAGGTTCCACGGGTCGTGGAAGTTTCCATGGGTGATGAAACCAACTCGTGGAAATCAGTCCACAGGCCAGAAACTTTGCCCAGGAACCACGAACCCTTTTGCACGAACCGTGATCCATTCCACGAGCCGTGATTTGTGTCGGTGGAAGCCTTTGATGAATATTTTTTTTGAAGATTTTAAATTCTTTTCCTAGGGGTATTTTGGTAATTTCTCAATCTTTTAACTCCTAAGTTAAGTAATTTTGGGCAAATTAGAAGGGATTTTATTCCCACTTAGCCTAAGTTCTCTTCCATCCTCTCAATCAAGTTCCAAGAGAATATAAGGGTCTCCATTCTCCAAGCTTCAAGCTAAGGATTCCATCATCAAGTCTCCATCCTCAAGTCCCAAGTTAGGAAAGCTTAATTCAGGTATGTGGGTATTCAACATGGGTTCCGTTCACCCTTGTGCCCAAAACCCCAACTTCCTAAATTAATTTTATGAATTTCCAAATTAGGGTTCTTACCCAATTCTCATGGGTTTCTTTACAAGTTGTTTCCTCAAGATTCTTCTATGGATTTTGACTCTAGATTGCATGATTTTGCATTGGTTTTTATAAGTGGTTTCTATTCATGATTTTAAGGCTAATGCTTATTCAATTTATGAAACTTGGGTTCTTACCCAAATTGGGGAAAACTTACGGGTTCAGTTTTAAAGCATAAGTCCATGGTTTCTCGTTACGTATCTATGATTTAATTGACGTTCCTTAGTTAATTTCAAAAGCCCATATGTTGATGATGAATTTTAGTGTGATTCCTTTGAATTGCATGTCTTAAAGCAAAATTGGTATGTTTAGATACCATGACCTCTATTTTTATGAAATTGCATGCCTAATTCTTCAAACAATGATATTAGAAGGAAAGTATATTTTGAATTATGGTTTCTCAAAGGTTTAAGACTCATGACTTGTGAATTGCATGACATCAGATATGTCCATATGCTTTTCTAATAGTTTTGGACATTAGATATGTCCCTATGTTTTATGAAAGGTTTAGCATCCAGATATGTCTACCTAAGTTATGAATAGTTTTGACTTCAGATATGTCACAAGTATTATGATCAATATGTATATGTTTTGGGAGTAGTATTTAGAACCGAGTTGGATAGGGTGAGAGTACCCTTATTCCCAGAACTACGTGCCCTCATAGGTTTAAGTCCCCTTAGTTGGGCATCAGATTTAGTGACCATGCCACAGTCATGCCTTTATACTCTAGCCAGGTATATTGGGTCCTCTCGATGGGGAATATACATTGGATTTCATGTAGCTGACATGGTCTATGTCGGTTAAGAGAACCTTCCACAGAAGCTAGTTTTCATGAAAAGATTGTATTGACTCTTTGCTTTTAGATTTCAAACTTACTACTTATGACTTAGGATTTGATTATGTTTTCAGCTTATGATATTGCATTGAGTCATTACATTACAGATTTTACTATTATCATATGATTTGAGCTTCAAGGATATTTTAAGCATGTTTTATTACAAATTATGCATGATCTCAGTTTTAAGCATGCTTCCAAGTATTTTTCAGCATATCACATGCATATCTCACATACTCGGTACATCCTATAGTACTGATGCATATTTGCGCTGCATCCTCTTGATGATTCAGACTCAGGTTCCCTCCCTCAGGCATGTGGCTAGACACTGAAGGCCATTCCAGTCAGTGTTGGTGAGTTCTCATTATTTGAGAGCTAGTGATCTTAGTATTTTGTATGGCTATTTACTTTTGTACTTTGAATTAGCTAGGGTCTTGTCATAGTAACTTCTTATGTCATGTAGAGGCTTTTCAGACATAGACAGTATTCGAGTCTCCCTTTTGGATTACGTTTCTTTTTGACTTCATCATTTATGAATTGGGTTGCCTAGCTTTCTATTTATGCTTCCGCTATGTTTCCTCATGTATGCTTATGTTATGCTATGACCAAGGGTTAACTTGGGGCACTTATGGTCCCGAGTCCAATGTTACATCTAGGGGGTAGCCTCGGGGCATGACACAACTTATCTATATTATTGCTTTTATATCTTATATGCGCTCAGTCGGCTTATGATGCCTACTGTGTACCCATTTCTTAGCAATTGGTGCTGATACTATACTCTACATCTTTTTGGTGTAGATCCTAGTGTGGGCCATTGCTGCTGATTCAAGGAGACTTGTGTGAGCTGACTTTTGGACTATTCGAGGCTGAGGTTGAGCTCTTGATGACCAGGGCTTATCTTTTAGCTCATATTTTGTATCTTTTACTCTTTTGTTATTGATAACGCTCAAACTACACCTCAAATTAACGAGGCGTAAGCGATCGTAGTCAAGTAAAGAACCAACAAGGTTGGGGTCGAATCCCACAGAGAATATGGTGAAGATCAAGCCTTTAGTGAATTAAGTAACTCGTAGTCAATTGTTTCCGGTAAATAAAAAGGGGGGTTTTGTGATCAACGTGAACAAAAGCAACAATTATGTAAGAGAAATAATCAGTAGGAGAGAATGAACTAGGGAAGTGTTCACCATGGCGTTGTAACAATGTCGATTCTAGGCTTAACCGGGTTCTTTCTATATGCTTGTCACGAGGTGATTGCGTCAATTGTATCGTCTAAACGTCTCTCGACCAAATAAACAAATTTCCTTTTATCTTCTTTCGATCTCAAAAAGATGTGCTTTTTAGCTCTCAATCCTAACATCAAGTAGACTAATCCAGTTACGGCATTAATATTTAAGACGAGAGTTGGTAGTCTCGAATCCTTGTCGTTAATCAATTTTTCCCGGTTTTAATCTCTTTACTCAAGCAAATTTAACCTAGGCATGTTCTAATGTTTGCAACCACTAGAAAACGTGACATAAAGTATGATTAACAACGTGACAATACATATATCGAACCCAACGCTACCCGGAATCTATATTGCTACGTTTTCCATGGCTCCCACAACCCTAGTTGCGGGAGTTTTAGTTACTCATGCTTGAAGATGAAAAGAAGAAAGTCATGTTCATAAAATAATAAAGAAACGAGATCCTTACAATATATTGAGGACAATCTTCAAGTATCCAAGGACAAAAGAAACCAAGAACTCAAGAACGAATCAAGAACATGAATGTTAATTCAAGAAACGTGTTCTTGCTCCCAAAAACTAACTAAAAACGTGTTTAAACTAATGGGTGAAAATATAACATAAACCTAACATAGGGTATTTATAGGAGTAGTAGAAACCAAATCCAAAACGGGCTAGGAATCCCCAAAACGCGGGTCGCCGACCAGTGCTACTGCCTTAGCGTGACGGCCAGGCTTGACGGACCGTCAGGGCAGTGACGGACCGTCGCCTGGGCCGTCACTGCTTGGCAGCATCACTGCCTTAAGTTGACGGTCCCAGTGACGGGTCGTCAGCCTTGTGATGGGCCGTCACTCAGGCCGTCACTCTTAGGCAGAATGTTGTTTTTCGCGTATTTTCTTCCGTTTCCGTGTTTGCTTCCATTTCCTACAAATACAACATAAAAACATCAAAAACAACAATGGTTGCTTGAAAACGTATGATTGTTCTTAGTAAAAAGGAGTCGAAAGTGACGTAATTTGGCGTCACATCAACACCCTCAACTTAAAACGTTCGCTTGTCCTCAAGCAACATGACATAAAACAATAATACGACTCAACTAAGAACACAAACTCGTGTCTATAGCAACTCATGGTCATTCAAAACTTATTCACTTTTAAATCAAGCTCCCTCATAGCACATGAATGTATGAAACACTAACTTGCAAGGATCCAAACATGTCATTCCGATATGATAGAACATTCTACATACACACGTGCAGCTATCCTAACAATCAATAGACAATACAGAAATCTTGGTGCCCTCACCACAAAGAAATCCCACACACAAGATTTGGGACTAGGTAAGCGCTCACACTCACAAACGATTTCAAACCATGCACATGCGATACCATAGGCTTGCCCTTACTATTCTATTTCAGTTCTTCAGAAAGTCACTCAGGATTACTACAGGACTTGTTTTGGCTTGTAATGAGGCTTCAGGTGCAGGTATGATACATTTAGGGGTTAGTGACTAAGCCCTCCTTGGAACCATTGACATCATATTACCACCTAACTTTACTTTGTCCATCCTTATTCACTTTTTTATTTCCTTGTTTCTAGCTATAGATGCGGCCTCTCTATTTTGACAATTCTTTTTATTACTTTTTCGATCTTTTTCATCTCTTTTTTTCTTTCTTTTCTTAGGCACACACCCGAATTTTCACTCTATTCACACCCAATCTTCTCCATCCTCTTTTTCTTATCATTCACCTCTATAGTAGCCACCTTCAACTTAGGCTGATTGCCTGCGTTGAGGTGCACAATGTCCAAGGGAGGACCAGGGCCAAAACAGGGTTTACCTCTATAGTAGCCACCCTCAACTTAGGCTGATTGCCTGAGTTGAGGTGCACGATGTCCAAGGAAGGACCAGGGCCAAAATAGGGATTCAAAGTTAAACAGGAATGGTGACAGGTTATTGAAAGAACAAGGTCAATTATGGCTCAAACAGGGATCAAAAGGGATTATTTACATTTGGACGGTCTTTTAGGTTAAGTGGACTGCACACAAAAAAGGGCCTGTGATCCTTTCCTAAGCAACCAAACTTCAAACTTAACAAAATAGACCGGGCAAGTTCTAGATGCATGCACAGAGTAAGAATTTATGACAATAAACTCACACGCTCTTGGCACCAAGAAACTATATCGCTACCAACTATCAAACAACCGCTCGGCTTAAGCATACTCATTCTACTCATAATCGCACAATGACATACAAGGATCCCAACATTCAATCGTTTCAACATAAGCTCAAACCCAGAAAATTTTTAAGGGGCCTCATTTTTAGACAAGAACAACGCATGCTTGCTATAGACACTAAAAAAAAAATTTAAACTAACAACCTAAACATGCCGGTTCTACTAGATAGCACACCGGAGGGAAAAGAAATCGGCAACAAAAACCCTCGGTGGTGACTCACAGGTTTCCCAACACCCTCAACTTAGACTCATGCATTGTCTCCAATGCATACATATGAAAACTAAAAGCTGTGAGAATAAAGGAATACCTGTGAAGTCGATATGACTCAGATTCTGGAATGATGTTGGAGACCGCCTGGGTCTCCAAAACAAGAGAACTCGATGGAGTACGTGTGTGCGCCAACCTCATGTTGCGCTCCAACTTCCTCTTTTATTTGCTCCGCCGCTAGTCGTGACCGCTTCTTCGCTCTTTCCTTGTAGATTCTCTTGCGGTGTTTTCGTTTCCTTGAGCTATTTACACCGCTTTCCGCAACATGCTTCTCTTTTCGCGGCATCCTTCTCACAACAGCTAGCGTCTCGACCAAACACTTCTCCTCAATGTGCACACCCGCAGGAGCTTCCTCAATAGCATTGATGACCGCGACCACCCTCATGTCACTTGGTTGCTTCATCAATTTGGACACATCGAACTTGACCAATTCATTGTTCAATCGGAAGGTCAGCTCATTTTTCTCCATGTCAACCAACACTCTCGCCGTAGCTAACAATGGTCGTCCCAAGATTATGGGAACTTCGAAGTCCACTTCGCAATCCAAAATTACAAAGTCAGCTGGGAAGATAAGCTTACCGATCTTAACTAGCACATCAGACAAGATCCCTACGGGTCGCTTTACCGAACGGTCAGCCATCATCACTCTCATGGACGTTGGTTTAGGAGCTCCCAAACCCAATTTGTTATACACTGCTAGCGGCATCAAATTTATACTAGCACCAAGGTCACACATAGCTCTCCCGAAGTTGAGCTTCCCGATAGTACATGGAACTGTGAACGCACCTGGATCATCCTTCTTTTCAACTAACGACCTTGAAGAGATAGCGCTGCAGTGATGGAGGTTGTCTTTCGGTTCAAAACTCACCGTCCTCTTCTTTGTAATCAAGTCCTTCATGAACTTGGCATAACCGGGCATTTGTTCCAGCGCTTCCACCAATGGTATGTTTATTGAAATCTCTTTCAACATGTTCATGAAGTTCAGGAACTTACCATCGTCAGCTTTCTTCTTTAAACGCTGTGGGAACGGAGGTGGTGGTCGAGGCATCATAGTTGGAAGCTTTTCAGCTTCCTTGCGTTTCTCCGCGGGCTTTGGAGTTTCCTCCTCTACCGCCTCTTCATCATCCGCAATGTCACCTTGAGTATGAATCACCGGATTTGATTCCGGTAATATTTTCCGCTTCTTGTGGTGATCGCCATACAGCTTGCATCATTCTTCGGATGAGTGGTGTCGCTCGGCAAAGTACCTGGTTTCCTTGGGTTTAGAGATGCCGAGATGTGACCCACTTGCTGCTCTAGTTGCTTGATCGCGGTTGAGTGTGACTCCACTACCAGACTCAATGTTGATAACTCATTCCGCATTGCCTTTACCCCAGAGTCAGTCGATTCCACCTTAAGCAGCATCTTCGCCATCATATTCTCAAGTTTGGACGTCTCAGCCTCGCTGCCAGTTTTGTCCCGATTGCCAGGTGGTATATACACCCCACCTCTATCGGTGTTGTTCCTCCAGCTTCCTTGGTCGCGATTTTTGTAGCCACCATTCTCATAGTGGTTGTCTCTTGGATAGTTCCGACCTTGGTTTCCCTAGCCATTGGCCTGGAAACCCCCCAAGTAATTGGCCTCCTCAGTCTCCATACCTTGGGAACCCACAACTTGTACCTTCTCTATACTTCCTGACGTCAAGTGCCTTGTCAGGAGATCTAACTGTGTTTTAAGATGCGCCATGTCTTGGTCGCGCTCCTCCTCTTTCCTTCGTTGCTCTGCTGACATGCCAACGGTATAGGTGCTAGCTGCAACCTTTGAATCCCGTGTGTGCCAGGCTCTGTTGGTCTTGGTGAGCCTGTCTAAAATAGCTGTGGCGTCGGTAAAAGTGCAACCCATAAACGCTCCACCTGCTGCGTTGTCCAATGTTGGCTTGGTAGCCGAATTTAGTGCCCTGTAGAATGTCTGCATCAAGAATTCGTTGTTTAGCTGATGGTTGGGGCACTGTGTCAGCTTCTTCTTAAATCGCAACCAAGTCTCGTGCAGTGCTTCGTGCGGTTGCTGCCTGAAATTACTAATCTCATCCCTCAACTGTATCATCCGAGAGGGAGGAAAGAACCTTTCTAGGAAAGCTCCTCTCAACTCGCCCCACGTTGCGATAGAGTCGGGGGTCAGCTCCGTCAACCACAACGCTGCCTCATCAGACAGAGACAATGGAAACAACCGGAGCCTGATCGCTGTCTGCCTCACGCCTGGCAGCTCAAATGATTTGCAGATCCCCACGAAGTTCATTAAGTGCTGGTTTGGATCATCACCAGCGGCACCACGGAATACACCTCTCAAATTCAGCAACTGAATCATCGTGCTAGTGATATTGAACTTTGCTCCGGGCGGTAGCGGTGGAACAATAATGGCGCCCGTCGCGCCAGCTCCATCTAAATCGAGATCCTCCTCATTCCGTACCACATCATCCTGCAGACCACCAGCATTCAAATTTTGTTGGGCCTGCAGTTCTGCGGCGATCCTTGCTGCGTCTAATTGTGCGGCCATATTCCGCCTCAATGTTCTCGCAAGTTCGGGGTCGTAAGGTAAAATTTGTTCCCCCAAACCTCGGGTACTTGGCATGCACAACCTGTACCCTGTCCAAAAACAAAAACAACAAACAAAAATAAAAGCAGGAAATTATGACTAAAAGTCAACTAAACACACCAGACTTAATCAAAAATCGTATTTCCCGGCAACGGCGCCACTTTTTGATAACGCTCAAACTACACCTCAAATTAACGAGGCGTAAGCGATCGTAGTCAAGTAAAGAACCCAACAAGGTTGGGGTCGAATCCCACAGAGAATATGGTGAAGATCAAGCCTTTAGTGAATTAAGTAACTCGTAGTCAATTGTTTCCGGTAAATAAAAAGGGGGGTTTTGTGATCAACGTGAACAAAAGCAACAATTATGTAAAAGAAATAATCAGTAGGAGAGAATGAACTAGGGAAGTGTTCACCATGGCGTTGTAACAATATCGATTCTAGGCTTAACCGGGTTCTTTCTATATGCGTGTCACGATGTGATTGCGTCAATTGTATCGTCTAAACGTCTCTCGACCAAATAAACAAATTTCCTTTTATCTTCTTTCGATCTCAAAAAGATGTGCTTTTTAGCTCTCAATCCTAACATCAAGTAGACTAATCCAGTTACGGCATTAATCTTTAAGACGAGAGTTGGTAGTCTCGAATCCTTGTCGTTAATCAAGTTTTCCCGGTTTTAATCTCTTTACTCAAGCAAATTAAACCTAGGCATGTTCTAATGTTTGCAACCACTAGAAAACGTGACATAAAGTATGATTAACAATGTGACAATACATATATCGAACCCAACGCTACCCGGAATCTATATTGCTACGTTTGCCATGGCTCCCACAACCCTAGTTGCGGGAGTTTTAGTTACTCATGCTTGAAGATGAAAAGAAGAAAGTCATGTTCATAAAATAATAAAGAAACGAGATCCTTACAATATATTGAGGACAATCTTCAAGTATCCAAGGACAAAAGAAACCAAGAACTCAAGAACGAATCAAGAACACGAATGTTAATTCAAGAAACGTGTTCTTGCTCCCAAAAACTAACTAAAAACGTGTTTAAACTAATGGGTGAATTCTCCTTAACATAAACCTAACATAGGGTATTTATAGGAGTAGTAGAAACCAAATCCAAAACGGGCTAGGAATCCCCAAAACGCGGGTCGCCGACCAGTGCTACTGCCTTAGCGTGACGGCCAGGCTTGACGGACCGTCAGGGCAGTGACGGACCGTCGCCTGGGCCGTCACTGCTTGGCAGCAACACTGCCTTAAGTTGACGGTCCCAGTGACGGGTCGTCAGCCTTGTGACGGGCCGTCACTCAGGCCGTCACTCTTAGGCAGAATGTTGTTTTTCGCGTATTTTCTTCCGTTTCCGTGTTTGCTTCCATTTCCTACAAATACAACATAAAAACATCAAAAACAACAATGGTTGCTTGAAAACGTACGATTGTTCTTAGTAAAAAGGAGTCGAAAGTGACGTAATTTGGCGTCACATCAGTTATTTAGAGACAGATGTATATATTCTTTTGGACCTTTTGTACTCTTATATTTTTTACCAGCTTCTATACCATGATACCAGGTCATGGGTTTCATTTAGCTTCCATTTATTTATATTCATGTTGCCTATTTCTTCATTTATTTAATTTGCTTCTGCTATTTATACTATTCTTTCGCATGTTTAATTAACTAGTAGCCCATTACTAACCATTCTAGGATACGAGAATTGGTTTGCCTACAGGGGGTTGTAGGTGCCATTATGACCAAGAAAGTAGGTCATGACAACTTGGTATCGGAGCTTGGGTTCACCAGTGTCATTGGTATAGAAGCCAATGTCTAGTAGAGTCCTGCGAATCAACACAGAGACGTCCGTACTCAATCTTTGGGAGGCTACAGTGGCATCTTAAAATATGACTCTCTTATTGCTTCTAAATTGTGCTTCTTATACTTGATGGTTTCCTAAAATCTCACTTGTTCTAGTTTATTCTCACACAGATAGTTCTTTCGAGATCGTCGACATCAGGCGGAGGCGAGCCTTCAACTTCAGCACCCCTGACTCTAGATAGGGGCTAAGGAGTATACAAAGGTAAAGGTAGGGGCATGCCCGAGCAGCGGCACCGATTAGAACTCTCAAGCCCGAGTATGAGCTCGGGAGTATCCCAGAGCAGCAGTACCTAGACCAGGGGAAAGCCTAGGTACCATTAGTGGAAGTACCAACTTTTGTAATAGCTTTAGCCCTAGCTCCATCATTATATATTTGGGGTTTACTTCTTCAGTTGTTGGGTATAATTGAGGGACATCCTTCAGATGTGGCATAAACATCCGCTTAAGGGGAAGCCCTGGGTCTTCAGAGTTTAAGAGCGCAACCTACTACTGTGGCTCCCCGTTCTGAGGTTCTTCTAGTTCTATTTGTTGCACAGCCTCTTGCTCCTTTCCCAATTATGACAGAGACAGAGCAGAAGGCTTTGGGAAATTTTTTGAGATTGGCGCCGCCTAGATTTTCTTGTACTCCTAGTTAGGATCCACATGACTTCATTACTACTTGTGAGGAGATGTTGCATCATTTGGGGTTATTGGAGACTCACGGAGTCAGATATACTACTTACCAGTTATAAGGCCCAACTAAGTTATGGTGGAGGGCCCATGTAGCTTGCAGACTATCTTCGTCTCCTCCGTTATCTTGGATAGAGTTTTATGAGGACTTCATGGCCAAGTTCTTTCCATACAGTGATAGAGAGCGTCACAGGGAGAAGTTCACTAGAATTATGCAGGGATGTATGACCGTATCTGAGTACGAGACTTACTTCCATCAACTTTCTTAATTTGGGGCTATGATCATGACTACCGAGCCTGATAGAGTCTGTAGATTTGGTTGGGGATTGTGGACAGATATTAGACAACCAACTAAGATATTAGTTTCCAGTGGTCGATCATTTTAGGCTATCACAGATTATGCCCGTTCCATGGAGGATTTGTACCATCATGATCTTGGGGCTAAGGATAAGAGGCCCCATCACCAGGGTAGCTATAGTGGTTCCCATTATAGTGATAGAGGTTCAGGCCAGTGGGGATGGGTTTATCAGCCATAGAAGCAACAGGGTCAATCTAGTCGACTGGTTCAGGCTTCACTTTAGGCTTTTGGTAGTCCTCAGTTTTAGTAGGGTAGAGTAGCCAGTAGGGTTACCGTGGTAAGACTTCGAAGGGTTCAGCTTCTGGGGCATCAAGTCGTGGACACCGATATAGCTAGTTCATCCCGACAAGGTGGGCTATCAGGGCCTTGTTATGAGTGCGGAGTTACTGGGCACTATGCCAGATATTTCCCCCAGCAGGGTATAATTCAGCCAGTCACTTAGCCAGCTCAGCCTATCTGTGCAGTTCAGTCACCGGCTAGAGGTGGTGGTGTTTAGGCTAGAGGTAGTGCCCATCATGGTAGGACAGGTGGTAGGGATGGCGGTCGGTCAGGTGGAGGTCATATTCAGTTTTATGCAGTCCCTAGGAGACCAAAGGTAGAGGCTGATAAGTTGGTTATCTAAAAACTTATTGAGCCTTCAATCATGAATTATTACCATGTTTTGATAAGATTTAGAGGTTCTTATGGTCTTTATTGACATGAATGCAGGTACTCTTGGTCAAAGATAGAAAAACAAGGAATTGGACCCAAAGGAGCTCAAAAGGAGTTGAAGTGTGAAGTGATCAATTGAGATAAAGATTCTTCCTTGAGGTGCAGACCTCATGCGACACAAACAACCCTTGGTGCGGTCTACACCTCTCTCTGCATGAATGCTCAGAAGAAAAGGAGAATTTGTTAAGAGGGTGTGGCGCCCGTGAGACACGCACAAGTCCTGGTGTGAACCGCACCCCAATTTTCATGATGACTGAAGATTAGCAGAGTATCTGGTTCACTTATGTGGAGCTGTGCAACGTGCATAATGTGACGTGCAAACCTCAAGTCGTGACACACAGCTCCCAAGGGGCAATTTTTTCCAATTTTGTATGATGAATTGGAACATTCTAAAACCCAATTTAGGCATAGTTTTAATTTTTGAAGCAAGTTTATCTCCCAAGGAAAGAAGAGGGTTTTACTCTAATTCCTTCCTCTTGAACCTTGGATTCATCATACTTGTAAATTTGAGCTTGGATATTGGATTATTGCTATAATTAATGAAAAAGAGTTTGAATTTCCCTATGGGTATACTTTTCTTCCTTTAGCATAAGTGGCTAAGTTTCCTTGTCTAGGGATGTGTTCATGATGGGTACTTCATAAGAGGGTATGGGTCTTGCTCATTTCTGTTTATAATTTCTAATAAGACATGGGTCTAGTGATATCACTATATTTTAACTCTAAAATTGGTAGTTGCAAACATTGATTTAATTTAATTGATTATATTCTTGCTTGAGAAAGCGGTTCACAATTTTGGATGTGAAATTTCTAGTGGGTACTTGGGATTCCACTCAGATTGAGGCTAGGAATAGCTCAATTCATCGAAAACACCCATTTAATGGTCTAAGCTAGAGATAATGTGACTTCTCCAAGCCTATATTGGTTGTTTTATTCCTAAACTATGGTTCTCGAGTAGAGACCATTGGATAAATGATTGTGAGATCGAAAGATTAGCATCATGCCTAAAGCCAATGCTACCTATGTTGTTTAGTGAGAATTTATATAAATGAGCAAGTACCTTGACCAGTGTTTGAGTCCCATCGAAAGCACATCCCTAGTCTTCCTCTCTCTTGTTTAAATCTTGTATTTTTACTTTATCGTTTAATTTGGAATTGAATTGTGACAGATTCCCAATTCCCCCTCTGTTTTTACTTTATTTGTTGTTTGGATAATCTACTCTCGTTGTGAGGTCATTTCTACAATCTCTTTGGCTAAGCTACAATTCCCTTTGGAATTGACCCCGACTCCTGTCAGGTAATATAAATTTGTTTTTCTTAATTATCGTTGTTGCCTCCAAAATAGAGACTGTTATTTGAGCATTATCAAAAATGGTGTCATTGTCGGGGAATTGTATTTGAATAGCCTTTTTGATTGTGAATTGAAATCACCTTGTAAAGTTTTTGTTCTTTTTATTTGGTTTTTTTTTAATTGAGCAGTCATCCCATAAGCAAAGTGGGCGACAATGGAAGTGTTGAAGGATTTATGTATGCAGCCTATGAACCCATAATTTAAGGAGGAGGAGGTGCAATCTGCCTACCTCCCACAGTTAGAAATGAGGTGTTCCATGTCACTAGCACTATGCTCCATCTTATAAAAATAAAAGGAATGTTTGCAAGAGCAACACACAAAGATGCAAATAGGCACATCTGAAACTTTGTGGAGATATGC
Organism: Jaltomata sinuosa; assembly: GCA_003996215.1. Classification (NCBI taxonomy): domain Eukaryota; kingdom Viridiplantae; phylum Streptophyta; class Magnoliopsida; order Solanales; family Solanaceae; genus Jaltomata; species Jaltomata sinuosa. Next base: position 71,580 of record QJPP01001310.1, on the reverse strand, counting down.
AAACCTTTTATCTTCCAAAACATTCCCTATGAATCTATTCGACTTCGCCTATTCCCCTTCTCTCTAATGGGGTAGCCACATCGTGGTTAAAAGAATTACCCAATGAGTCAATCACCTCTTGGGCTAAGTTGGTAGAGGCCTTCATGACTAGATTTTTCCCTCCCTCAAGGATGATGCAGCTGAGGGATGAGATTACCAACTTTCGCCAACTTCTCGATGAGCCTTTGCACGAGGTGTGGTTGAGGTTTAAGAAGAAAATCGTGTTATGTTCCAACCATGAATTGTTGGATAATGTCTTACTAAAAATCTTTTATAGAGCTTTGAACACAATGAACAAGTCCGTGGCCAACAACCTAGGGGGTGACACCTTTATGGACCAACAATTTTCTCCCGCCTCGGCCCTTTTATAGAGAATGACCATGATTAACCAAGCTTGGCACACAAGGGAGGCTGATGTTCCTACCTCGGGAGTGACCACATCTATTTTGGCAAATGAGATATGGAGAAAGGATAAAAAGAGGGATGAGACCCTGGCCAAAATGATAACGCAAATAGTCCTCTTAGCCAAACATGTGATGGGGGCCAAAAGTGCTAAGACCGTGAATGCTTTGAGTACACTATAGATTAAGGCTAGTGATGATCTTATAACTATTGTGGATGGTTAAATTTGCTCCTTTTCAGTGGGTTCTCATCCCGGGTATTATCGTTCAAGGGATGAGAATCAAGGTTGGAATAGGGAAAAGGAACAAGATGGCAATTGGAGGGACCATGACAAAGAAGGTTATAGATACAATCACCGGAGCTCAAATCTATGCGTACCTCCAAACAAGTTGGACACCTTGTATCAACCCACCACAAGCAATCCCGGTCACTCAAAGATAGAGGGCATGTTTTCCTTGGTTTTAAAGAAGGTAGAAACAAAAAATATCGGGGTTAGTGAGCTTAAAAGTGAAGTTTTAACTCTTCATCAAGCCGTGAGCTCTCATTCATCCTTAATCAAGCATCTTGAGGCTTAAATGAATCCGAGGATGAAGGGAACACTCCCTAGTGACACCACATCCAGTCCTAAAAATGACGCTCATGTTATGGCTATTGTTACTAGAAGTGGAAGAATGAGTGGTGTGGAGAAGAAGCCTAGTGTTGAACCCATTATGGAGCCATATGACAAAGAAGAAGAGGTTGCACTTGACAAAGATGTTGTAGAACCAGAGGTTAGGGTGAAGCTTGGTGCACCCAATGTCCTGGTGAATGTTGATGTTGATGATGAGATGGAGGAGGTTGAATCTCCTCCCCAAGTGGCCATTGATATTGAGGAGGACCCTTTTATTATGCAAAGTATGCCGACCATACTACCCAAGGGACCTCTTTCATACCCTCAAAGGGTAAATAAGAAGAAGGAAGAGCACAAATTCAATAAGTTTGTTGACATGTTCAGTAAACTTTCGATAAATATTCCTTTAGTTGAAGCCTTAGCACAAATGTCGGGGTATGCAAAATTCATAAAAGAGTTTCTTAAGAAGAAGAATATTATTGATGTGGGCACCGTTGAGATCTAACACAGCTGTAGCGCTGTGATGACAAGTAATATTGCTACAAAACAGGATGAATCGGGTGCATTTACCATACCTTGCACTATTGGGCTGTTTGAGTTCCATAAGGCATTGTGTGACTTAGGGGAAAGCATCAACTTGATTCCCCTAGTGATATTCAAGAAGTTAGGATTGGGTAAGCCTAAACCTACATATTTGCGATTACTCATGGCTGATAGGTACATTAAGCATTCGATAGGGATCCTATTTGATGTAATGGTAAAGGTTGACAAGTTTATTCTCCTTGAGGACTTCATGATCTTGGATTGTGAAGTAGATGTTGAGGTGCCCATCATTTTGGGGAGACCATTATTAGCCATGGAGAGATCATTTCTGGATGTTGAACTCAAAGAACTCAAATTTTGAGTGGGAAGTGAGGTAGTGAAATTCAACTTATGCCAACCCAAAAAGCCTCTAGATGAATTGCGGGCGGTCTCGGTGATAGACGTTGAGGGCAAGCTTGATGGTGCCCTTGAGGAGTTTGAAGTGGACAAAACTCCCAAGTTTGAGGTGTTGCCAAATGGGAAAAAAGATGATATTTTGAAGTTATTAATGGAGCAATTCTCCTTCTTGGGGTGGGGCCACGCCAACCGTATTGGATGCTATCTAAACATGACTAATGTTTGATGTACTATTGTCGAATTACGATATAAAATCAAGCGCTTCTTGGGAGGCAGCCCAAGTGTTTTTACTTTGCTTTTGGTTACCTTTTGTTGTTTTTTGTTTGTTTTAGGAATGCATGGACAAAAGAAATGATAATGTGGAAAAATAAGGCAAAAAGGGGATGTGCAGATGGTTGTGAGGTTCGCACGAGCTATTGTACGTGCTACATAGGCCACCGCATCCCAAAGCAGTAAATTGAAGAAAACAATTGGAGTTTTAGGTGACGTGCACTGGGCTATGCATTTTTCATGAGATGGTGTGGTGCAAAGAGAAATGCAGTCTGTACAAGGGCTTGTGTGAATCTCACGTCGCGGCGCAGCCTATTAAATTTTAAAATTTTGTTGACCTACACATTGACCGACCCAACCCAGAGACCAACCTGGTGACTTGTCTTCTTCTTTTTTTCTTTTAAAACTGCCACCTTCACCTCTTTTCTCTTATATTCTTCAAAACATCCAAAATTTCTCTCTCAAAATCTTCCATAAATCCCTCAAACTCTTCCAAAAGCTTCTCCTTCTCTCACCCACACCTCTCTACTGCTGCAACACCTGCCACTGCCACCATTGTCTGCGGGAAAAATCATGAGTCACTATTGTTGCACCTTGCAGAGCTTCAACTTTTACCTCTTTTCTCATAATATTCACTTGTGGTATGTTTTCCAATGTTAAATACATGTTTTTGTGATGATTGGGAACTCATATTTTGAAGCATGCTCATTAGAACTGCCATGTTGAGTTTGGGTGTGATCCAAAAAAATTGGGTCATAATTTTGGGTTAATTGTTGATTTTGATTAGGATCAACTTTGTAGAACTTGATATTGTGATGATACATGTCGATTGTAGTAGTTTTTAGCCTTGAAATCTGTGTTTGGGGTGAAGTCTGAGTACCCACTTGTGATTGATGCATGATTTGGCCCTATGATAGATTGAGTGACATCATTCTTAAGGGAAAATCATCATCTTCATTAGGTTTTGGTTGAGAATCGATGTTTGGGGATGAAATTTGTTACTACTCTTATGCCCATGTTCTATGTTGAATATGTGGTGGGTGTATGATCTTGTCTGGGAAGGTATAAATTATTGATTTAAGAAATGTGCCTAATTGTTGCAATTGAAGACTTGATGTTCCCGATGATAGACGGGGTAACGTCCTTATTAAGGGAAGTCCTTGAGTTCTTCTTTTATTTTGAATTGTGTTAATGGATTCCGGGGAAGTCTGAGTTTCCAGATGATTTGGTTGGGTCATAGAATGCTTGGCCCTATTGTTTAAAATTGTTGGATTATTGGTGTAGTGCTTGTGGCCAAGAGTATTCCGTACGTATTGTTCTGCGGATCACATTCTTAATACGCAAGAAGATAAAGGATTGAAAAATCCCAAGTGTTTTCCCTGTGCATTTTGCATGCGGAGCGCAGACCTCTATGTGTAAAACGCACAAAGAACTGCACCCTGCTAAAAAATATTGTCAGTTTACTATTTCGAGGGGCAAAGCATGGTGCGATGCACACTTCAGCTTGTGAAAACCTCACCATCTTTGCACCTCAGTGCAAAAATCCCTGTAGGTTTCTGGTTGCTCATGCGAAGCCACATGCGACGCACACAAGCCTTGGTGCATTTCACATGTTGCCCGCATGAGCCATCAGTTACCTACTTTGTTTTTCTACTTCTTTGCACTCCTTCTTTTTAGCTATTCCTTTTTTAGACTGTATTTAGATACCTGGTTCCTGCTACTAACCTCCATTTGCAGGAATATGCCTCCCAATAGGCGTCACCAAAAGAGGCGAGCTACAAATTGCACTTCAACACCCACAAATATGGGCTTGCCTGTACAAGATGAGGGTCTTACTGAGTCTGAAATCCAATTTTGCCTTAAGGGTATGGAGGCATACTATTTGAAATTTTAGGGAAAGCAATCATTTTTGGAAGAAAAGGGGTTTAAGGTGGAAGCATTCGAAGGTGAGTTCCCAAACATACCCAGAAAATTCCATAAAAGAGCCTGGGAACACTTCGCCCAAACTCCAGGCCCATATCTCCATGAGTTGGTACGAGAGTTTTATGCATCATATCAGGCTAGACAATACATTCCTAAACATAAGGGCCCAGCAAACAAGATACCATGCCTTGATTCAGTGTTAGTGAGAGCCAAGAAGATAGATATAACCCTAGAAGCCATCCATTTTATCATATAGGATGATGATCTAATTCTAGAGTCAAGATATATGGAGTGTGTAGCTATAAAGAAAGACCAATACAAGTAAGTTGCTTGTGTCATCGCAGAAGGAACCCCTTTTTAGGACATCTCAAAAGGACCTATCTACCGATCAGATCTTAAGTTTGAAGCTCGAATATGGTTGGACTTTGTATGCACTCGACTTATCCCAACTAGTCACACTATCAAAGTGACTATAGAGGTGGCCATTGTCATTTCATATATCATGTATAGCTTCCGACTGCATGAAGGGGAAATCATTATCGAACAACTTAAATAGAGAACTAGACATGAGTCCACCTCCATGGCCTTCCCTATACTCATATCACTCCTTTGTTTTCAAGAACACTGCCCTATGTTTCATTCAGTAGACAAGACTAGCCAATCTACTGGCATGGTCCACTTTGACACAAGGTGGGACACAGATGCTCCACATGTTAAGAAAAAGCACTTTGCTCATAGTGCCATGACAGTCAATGCAGTGCTGATAGTGTTACTCATGATCAATTGGACACTTCCTCCCATTCTCAAAGAGCATCAAGCTCCATCCATATGACTTCCCAAGCCACCTAATCTTTGATTAATTTTCTCAAGCTTAGTCAACTTACTCACAAAAATGAAGAGAGCTTAGAAAAGATGGCTAAGGACATTCCACGTATGATTCAATCCGCCATTAAATCAGCTTTGAAGTCGATAGTGTCTAGTGTTAGCAAGATTTATGCTAGAATGGATACCATGGAAGTGGAGATTGATGAGCTTAGGCAACTAATACTACATGTTGAGCCAAAGATTCCTAATTGGGATCTTAATCTACCGACCCCGAATTCTATGTCCTCTCCAAGGGTTGATAGCCCTCCTGATGATTGGTGCACCATTGCGACCCAAAGGATGATGAAAGTGCATCCAAAATTCAAGCAGTGTTTGATGCACCATCAGCCCAACAGTATCCAAATCCTCTTGATTCACCTGTGCCTGAATGAAGGCATCTACCTAGGCCAAGTTAGGCTGCACCACCACCTTTTTATCATGAAATGATGACCACCGAGGATAGATGGTTTGTGGATGACCCTTTCAGTCCTTTTGAGCTTCTATGGGACCCTGCAATACCCCTATTGGCGGGCTTTCAAATTTACCTAGCATATGCCTACATCTCACCACCGATATCATCACCACCTCGATCTCATAGGCCACCTCAGCATGTTTACTTAAGGAGGCATCATCACCACCATGAGCATCACCAGGGAGTTTTTGCACTCATTCTTATCAGTATAACTTTTTTGAGGGCTATGTGTACTTTAAGTTTGGGGGTTGTCTATAATTATTCATGAAGCTTGATTTGCTAGCTTGATTTGCCTTTTGGCCTTGTTCTTAATTGTTCCCTCGACGGGCTTGATTTTTAAATCTTGATTGTATGCTGGGTTAGTCTTACACAATTTCATTGTTTCGCTACCCGTGCCTTGTAATTGTGTTAAGGGCCTACGCTGAGACTTGTTTTTCCTAAGGGCCTATGCTGAGGCTTGTTTTTCAAATGATTTATATGTGAAAATTTGGTAATCGCCTTGTTAATAGTAGTTTAGCAATAAACTCAAAGGGTTTTGTTAATACCATGGTTCTTTTCCAAGAAGCAAATATTTTCTTTATTTGCTTTTTCTTATGTTTTTGTGTCAAACCGGATTGGTGTTTCCCTATGATAGATTCATACGCGACTTTCTTAAGGGAAAATGCCAAGTTTTAGTTTTAATTTGAGTCTGTTCTTTGCTTGTATCCAAATGGACCCACCGAAAAAAAAAATTGGCAAGATGTTTTTGGAAATGAAAGGAAAGAGGGAAAATAAACTTTTGATGAAATAAATCTTTTGTCATGACTTGCACACTCTCGGTTTGGCTTGATCGATTCACAAACGACTGTGTAATGAACTCAGAATAGCTTGTCCAAAAGTAATTTGTCTCAAATGATTTTGAGACTATTGTTAAAATTTCTTGTGAGGTGATGTCGTGTGTGGTGAGGCTATACCTTGATTCTCATGCATGTGTGTCATCTAGAACTTGCCCCGAATGTGATTCAAGGCAAAATTCTAGATGTGACCGAGCTTGAAAGATGATCTTAGGCCCTCTTTAAATAGCTACTTTACCCAAATGACTTCCCTTGACATCAATCCTAGTGAACCATTTTGAGCTTATGACCGTTCTTTGGCACCTTGTTTGACACCTTGACCTTTTTGGAACCTTTATCTTGGCACCTGTTCTCCCTAACGTCTTGAAAGTGAAATATAGGCTAAATGACTAAACTTAGGGGGGAAATGAAATGACAAGATAGGCAAAGGCCTAAGTTTGGGGGCGTACGTGGAGAAGAAAAAGAATGCACTTCAAGTGCAAGGTATCACCTTATGTGAATTGAAAATTTCTCCAAAAGTTCAATCCAATGAGCAAAATGAAAAGAAAAGAATTGGTGCTACCAAGTGAAGGTGTTACAAGGAGGTTGAATGATTAAGATTGAAAGGGAAAAGGTTGGGATATGTGAGGGAGAAATAAGGTAAAGTCAATGTTCTAAAATGTGAGCGGTGTTCAAAATGATAAGAAAGAGCATTAGGGAGGTTTAGTCACTTCAGCCAAATGCAATCCTCACTTTAGCCCTAGCCAACATTGTAACCCACAAATCCTTAGTGATTCCGAGCTTGGCCACTCTAATTTAGTGGCGATTTACATGAAGAGAAAGTCTATGGTTCGACATGTATGCACTTGAACTTCCTTGAGAGAGTGAGAGTCTTTTCGGTTCTCTTATAATCTCTTGCATTGTAAAATTGCATGATTGTGAGTGGGATTCTCTCTTGTGGTGAGTGGCATCATTCACTCAAATTGAAACATGAAGTCTTTATTTCAATTGAGAGGAATGAATGAGAAAAGTTGTGTGGTGAATCTTGAGGAAAACCTTGATTGTTCTTGCCAATGTCTTGAGAAGCTTTATATCTTGTTTTGAATGACAAATTCCCTTGATTTTGAATGAAAAATGAAGTCCTTTTGAGAATGTTTTGAAATGATCAATTACCTTGAGAATGTGGTAGTCCAAATTGGGATGAGAATGGTAGTTGAGTATTTTGTTTGAGTCTTTTTGTTTATTATTTTACTTAGTTTTTTTAATAGATTAGTCTTTTGTGCTTTGACTGAGCTTTAGAGCATAATTTATTACTTACATTGTGAGTATTTTGGTTGAGGACAAGCAATAATTCAAGTTTGGGGGTTTGATAAGTCGGTAATCAATCAACTTATTGAGCCTTTAATGATGAATTATTGCCATGTTTTGATAAGATTTAGAGGTTCTTATGGTCTTTATTGACATGAATGTAGGTACTCTTGGTCAAAGATAGAAAAATAAGAAATTGGACCCAAAGGAGCTCAAACGGAGTTGAAGTGTAAAGTTATCAATTGAGATGAAGATTCTGCCTTGAGGTGCAAACCTTGTGCGACACGCATAACCCTTGGTGCGGTCAGCACCTCTCTTCGCATGAATGCTTAGAAGAAAAGGAGAATCTGTTAGGAGGGTGCAGCGCCTGTGCAACACACACAAGGCCTGGTGTGAACTGCACCCCACTTTGCATGATGAGTGAAGATCAGTCAAGACTCTATTTTACTTATGCAAAACTGTGTGACGCGCACAATGTGATGTGCGAACCGCACGTCATGACGCACAACTATCGAGGGTCAATTTTGTCCACTTTTTTATGACAAATTGGAAACATTCTAAAAACCAATTTAGGCATAGTTTTCAATAGTTTTTAGTTTTTGAAGTAAGTTTCTCTCCCAAGACATTGTCATCCGTATGTTGAAAGTCTTCTCTCTTGATGTGTATGCTTTGTTGGTCCCCGGTGCCTCCCTATCTTTTGTGACCCCTTATGTGGCATGCAAAATTCGAAATATGTCCTGAATTTCTTTTAGAACCCTTTTGTGTCTCTACTCCTGTTGGTGAGTCAGTCCTAGCCAAAAGAATCTACTGAAATTTCCCTATCTTAGTCCTTCATAGAGTCACTTTAGTGGATCTAGTGGAGTTGGAGATGACTGATTTTGATGTTATTCTTGGTATGGATTGGTTGTATGCTTGTTATGCTTTGGTTGATTGTCGTACTCGAGTTGTCAGTTTCAAATTCCCAAATGAACCCGTCTTATAGTGGCAAGGTAGTTCCCCATCCTCAAAAGGTCATTTTATTTCTTATCTTAAGGCTAAGAAGATGATTTCTAAGGGTTATGTTTATCATATAGTTCGGGTCATGGACACGGATTCTGAAATCCCATCTCTTTAGGCTATCTCTGTTGTGATTGAGTTCCCAAAAGTGTTTCCCCAGGATTTTCCCAGAGACCCTCCCGAGCGAGAGATCGACTTTGGGATAGATATTCTCCCAGATATGAATCCTATATTTATTCCTCCCTATAGAATGACTCTGGCGGAACTTAAGGAGTTAAAGAGTTAGTTGAAGGATCTTCTTGATAAGGATTTCATCAGGCCTAGCATTTCTCCATGGGGCACCCCAGTTTTGTTTGTGAGAATGAAAGATGGTTCTCTCAGAATGTGTATTGACTACCGTCAGTTGAACAAGGTCACAATCAAGAATAAGTATCCTATTCCTAGGATTTATGACTTGTTCGATTAGCTTCAGGGTGCTAGTTTCTTCTCCAAGATCGACCTTAGATCCGGTTATCATCAGCTTCGTGTTCGAGAGTATGATATTTTGAAGATAGCTTTCAGAACTCGGTATGGTCATTATGAATTTATTGTGATGTCTTTTGTTCTAACAGATGCTCCTGTAGATTTTATGGATTTGATGAACCGTGTGTTCAAATAGTATCTGGATATGTTTCTGATTGTTTTCATTGATGATATCCTCATCTATTCTCGGAGTGAGAAGGAGCATACGGACCATTTGAGAGTGGTATTGCAAACTCTCAAGGACCGGCAGTTATTTGCTAAGTTCAGCAAGTGTGAGTTTTGGATGCAGTCTGTTGCTTTTCTGGGTCATATTGTGACTAGAGATGGTATTCGAGTTGATTCTCAAAAGATTGAGGCAGTAAAGAACTAGCCTAGACCCACTTTTCCATCTGATATTAGGAGTTTCTTGGGATTGGCTAGTTACTATAGGAGGTTTGTGGAAGGGTTTTCTTCCATTGCTGCCCCATTAACTCGATTGACTTAGAAGAAGGTTAAATTTTAGTGGTCTGACCTTTGTGAAAAGAACTTTCAGGAATTGAAGACTAGATTTACTACAACTCCAGTGTTGGCTCTACCCGAGGACCTAGATGATTTTGTCATGTATTGTGATGCTTCTAGGATTGGGATGGGTTGTGTTTTGATGCAGCGTGGTAAAGTTATTGCTTATGCTTTAAGACAGCTTAAGACTCATGAGAAGAACTACCCTAAGCAGTCGTAGTCTTTGCCTTGAATATTTGGAGACACTACTTGTATGGTGTTCACGTGGATGTATTCACCGATTATAAGGTCTTCAGTATGTGTTCTCTCAAAAGGAATTGAATCTGCGTCAAAAGAGATGGTTTGAGCTTCTTAAGGATTATGATATAAGTGTGCTTTACCATCTGGGTAAGGCCAATGTTGTGGCGGATGCACTTCGTAGATTGTCTATGGGTAGTGTATCTTCAGTCGAAGAAGGGAAAAAGGAATTGGTTAAGGAGGTTCATAGGCTAGCTCGATTGGGAGTTTTCCTTATGGACTCGACAGAAGGTGGTGTTATTGTTCAGAATGGTTTTGAATCATCTCTGGTAGTTAAATTGAAGGCAAAGCAAGACAGTGATCCTATTCTTTTTCGGCTAAAGGGTGCAGTCCATCAACAAAGGGTAGAGGTTTTCTCCCAAGGGGGAGATGGGGTCCTTTGTTATCAGGGTCGATTGTGTGTGCCGAATGTAGATTTGTTGAGACATCAAATTTTGACTGTTGGAATGGCATGAAGAGGGACATAGCCGATTTTGTGGCTAAGTGTCCCAAATGTCAGCAAGTAAAGGTAGAGCATCAGCAACCAGATGGCATGACTCAGGATATTGACCTTCCTACTTGGAAGTGGGAAGCGATCAATATGGACTACATCAAAGGTTTGCCTCATAATCGAAGGCAACATGATTCAATTTGGGTGATTGTGGACTGGATGACTAAGTCATCCCACTTTTTGGCTGTTAAGACTACGTATTCAATAGACGATTATGCCAGACTCTACATTCGGGAGATAGTCTGATTGTATGGTATTTCTTTGTCTATCATTTAAGATAGAGGTACTAAGTTTACCTCCCAGTTTTGGAGATCGTTCCAGAGAGGTCTTGGTACTCAGGTGAAGCTTAGCACAGCTTTTCACCATCAGACGAATGGCCAGGAAGAGCGTACTATTCAGAACTTGGAGGATTGTTGAGAAATTCATCCAGGAAGAGCGCACTATTCAGAACTTGGAGAATATGTTGAGTACTTGTGTGATTAATTTCAAAGGTAATTGGGATGATCACTTACCTCTTATCGAGTTTGTCTACCATAACAGCTTTCACTCTAGCATCCAGATGGCTACGTATGAGGCACTTTATGGTCGGAGATGTAGATCTCCTATTGGTCAGTTTTAGTAGGTGAGGCAGCTTTGATTGGTCCACATTCAGTTCACGAGGCTATGGAGAAGGTTCAGCTGATCAGGGTAAGGTTGAAAACCGCTTAGATTCGACCGACATCATATTCGGATGTGAGAAAGAAGGAATTGGAATTTGAAGTTGATGACTAGGTTTTTCGAAAAGTGACACCCATGAAGGGGGTGATGAGATTTGAAAAGAAAGTAAAGCTCAGTCCCTGTTTTGTAGGTCCTTATCGAATTCTGAGTAAGGTTTCTTATGAGTTGGATTTGCCATCGGATTTGGAAGTGGTTCATCCGGTTTTTCATGTCTCCTTGTTGAAGAAGTGTGTTGGTGATCTAGCCTTGATTGTTCCCTTGGAGGATATGGGTGTGAAGGATAGCCTCACTTATGAGAAGGTTCCCATGGAGATACTTGATCGTCAGATTTGGAGGTTGAGAAACAAATAAGTCACTTCGGTAAAGGTCCTTTGGAGAAATCAACTAGTTGAGGGAGCCACTTGGGAAGCAGAAGAGGCCATGAAGGCCAAGTCCTCATCTCATTCCTTCTGATTCCATTTCAGCTTGAGGTAATATTTTCCTCCTTAGTATGTCCCTCCGATTCTATTCCATTGGTTCCTCTCATGATCCAAGCAGGCATTCATGTTCTCAAAGTTGATCCAATCATGTTTTAAGTTGAAGAGTTCAGTTTTCATATTGTTCTTCAGGTTTTATGTGTTGTTGACTAGTTCGGATGTTTCTTTTTCAGTTTTCCCTTGTTAAGTCTTCAATCGAGGACGAATGATCCCAAGGGGGAGATACTGTAACACCCCAGAAATCAAACCAGCTTTCTAAGTTTGAAACCCTGAAAAATTTCATGTTCCCAGGAATTACGGGTCCAAACCACAAATCGTGGTTGGAACCACGAGTTATGGAATGGAACCATGGAAATGCCTTCTGCAGGTTAGCCTTTGGTATAAGAACCACAAGTCGGTTCTATAGATCTTAGTTCACTCTACGGACCATAAAGTCAACTCGTGGGACTTGATCTGAGGGTTACCTATTTCCTCAGGAACCACGAGTGACTTCTACAGACCATAGTCTGAACCACGGACCGTAGTGTCCACTCATGGTATTGAATCAGAGACCAGCTAAGTCCCCAGGAATTATGACTTGGGTCTATAACCAGTGATCCATTCTACGGGTTCATCCTGTTAACCCGTAGTTTGGTGTCTGCAGCCTATCTTTTTGGCCAAGAACGACGGGTGGAAACCATGAGCCGTGGTTTGGTCTATGACTCGTGGAATCCGTCTGTGGTACCTGAAAGTCAACTTTTTTCAACTTTTTCCTAATTATGTCCCAGGGGTATTTTAGTTATTACCCACCCTTTTAACTCCTAAATGAGGTTATTTTGACTATTTCTAGAAGGGTTTTCACCCTCATTAGCCTAAGTACCTTCTCAAATCTTCATTCTTCTCCCAAAAAGGAAAAGAACTTCCCTGAAGCTCCAAGCCTCATGCTCCAAGATCAAGTCTCATTTCTTTTCAATTTCAAGTGGGTTAGCTTCAATCAAGGTATGTGTGTATTCAACAATGGGTTCCTCTCACCCTTGTGCCCAAGACCACCAATTCTTATTTTGAATTATGAACTTGTGAAATTAGGATTTTGATCTACATTAGGGAAAGCTTATAAAATCAGTTTCTATGCATCAATTCATGGTTTCTTATGGTTTATTTATGATTTGATTAAGGTTCTTTAATTGGTTTCAAAATCCCATGCATTAAAGTTGATTTCTAGCATGATTCTATTGAAATGCATATTTTCAAGTGAAAGTTTACATATTTAGATAACAAGTCATTATGTATTTATGAAATTGAATGCTTAATTCTTCAAGTATGAATTTAAGAAGGAAAAAGTATGTTTTGAATTATGGCTATGCTAAGCTTCAAGAACTTATGATATGAGAATTGCATGATACCCGATGTATTTTCATGCTTTTCATTAAGATTTGGCATGAGATTGTGCCACCATGAATTTATGAGCTATATGTACATGTTTTGGGAGTAGTAATTAGCACTGAATGACAAGGGTTTAATTACCCAAGTCCAGAACTACATTGCCAGTGTAGGTTATGAAGTGCCCTATGGGCTTATGAGAGTGGTTCCACATCTTAATGTATGGTGTCATGTTCCTTAGTGGGCATTAGGGCAGCTTTGCCAACTAGGGTTATATAGTTGGATATGGTGACTCGTTCCTTGGCACGGTTCAAGTCAGCTTTGCTAACTAGGGTTATATAGTTAGATTCCATGTAGCTCCCATGGTCTATTATCGGTTATAAGAAACTCCCGTATGAATGTTTTGACTTGCTTAAGCTTATGATATTTATTTGAAGTTTTGACTCTTATCTCATGTTTACCACTCAAGTTATTATGTGCACTTATGATATTCCCTTTTTGCATGAACTCAGTTTTAAGTATGTTTTAAGTATGTTTTCATCATATTTATGCATATCTCACATACTCAGTATATCCTATAATACTGATATATATATCTTGCACTGCATCCTTTGATGATGCAGATTTAGGCTCGCTTCGTCACACTCGTGGATAGATCTTGCCGGAGTCCCACTTTTCACATGTGAGACCTCATTATCCGAGGGCCAGTATTAGACCTATTTCTCTTATGTTGTTTTCTTCAGATTTCTTGAGCTAGTTGGGGTCTTGTCCCATCAGCTCTTATGAAGTTTAGAGGCTTCAAACATAGCTAGACTTGTTTTCCGTTGTATAGAGTTGATACTTCTTAAGCCTTGTCCTTATTTAAGTTATGGGTGCCTATTTGTATCTAGTATGCTTCCGCTATATTTCCTTAATAGATTTCTGAGTATGCTATGACCAAGGGTTAATCTAGAGTACTTGTGTTCTGGATCCCGTGTTACGTCTACGGGGTAGCCTCAGGGCATGACAATCTCGGTGCTTAAACGGTTAGCAGGTTGAGTTCAAGCATATGAGACCTGGTGGTTTGATGCAGCAACTTCCTATTCCTGAGTGGAAGCGGGAAGAGATTACAGTGGACTTCATAGTTCACTTTTCATACACTTCTTAAGGGTTTAACTCTATTTGGGTTATAGTTGGTTGGTTGAATAAGTCAGCGCAATTCTTGCCAATCCAGACTACTTATAGCACAGAGAGGTTAGCTCAGATTTACCTTTATGAGATTGTTCGGTTGCATGGAGTCCCATCTTCTATCATTTTAGACCGTGACACTTAGTTCACATCTTAGTTTTGGAGGGAGATTCAATGAGACTTGGGTATAGAGGTTCAACTTAGTATTGCATTCAACCCACAGATAGATAACCAGTCCAAAAGCACTATTTAGGTCCTAGAAGACATGCTTTGAGCCTGTGTTCTTGACTTTGGAGGTTCTTGGGATCAGTTTATGCCTTTGGTCGAGTTTGCTGATAATAATAGTTTCGATTTGAGGATTGGAATGGCACTATTTAAGTCCTTGTATGGTAGGCATTACATATTTCTGGTTGTTTAGTTTAATGGTTTACAGTCTAGGCCGTAGAGTACAGATTTGCTTCATGATTCCTTAGACAGTGTCTAGGTGATTCAGGACAGACTTTGGGCAGCTCAGAGTAGGTAGAAGAGCTACTCTGATTGTATACTTTCTACTTTAGAATTTAGTGTTGGTGACTTAGTTTTTCTCCATGTATCGCCCATGAAGGGTGTGATGAGATTTGGTAGGTGGGGCAAGCTTAGCCCCTGGTACATTGGACTATTTAAGATGCTTTAAAGAGTTGGTAGTGTTTCTTACATGTTAGCTTTGCGTCTAATATTTTCAGCTATGCACCAAGTTTTTCATGTATCGATGTTGGGATGTTATGTTCCAGATGAGTCTCATGTGTTGCAGTGTGATGCAGTTCTGTTGAACAAGAGTTTAGTCTTTGTTGAGGAATCGATTGCTATTCTAGTCAGAGATGTCAAGAGGTTGAGGTCTAGAGATATTCTGGTTGTTAAGGTTCAGTGGAGTCACCATTCAATTGATGAGGCTACTTGGAAGATCGAGAGAGATATGCGGGCTCAGTATCTGCAGTTGTTTGAACCTTCATGTACTCTTTTGTTCTTGAATTTTGAGGACGAAAGTCCTTTTTAGTAGTGGATTATGTAATGACCCTTCCAATCATTCTCACATTTACACTTTCCTTGTACTATTAGAGCTTTCCTGTAGCAACCTCAAGTCATTTATGGCTTGATGGGACTGGTGTTTCGGTGCACTGGCCATTCGTTTGGTCGTTATGGCTGTTTCCTTATTTTAGAGATTAAACTTAAGAAATCATTGACTTCAATCAATATTCTTGGTAAACATTCTAGAAATCAATTTCTGATAGTTCTGTTAGCTCCAAAGCATGGATTTTTGTCTAGATGGACCCTTGGTCGGGGTCTGGGATCTTTCAATTTAGTTTGATATTGCTTTTTGGGTTTTCTAACTAGTTGAACTTGGAAGTATGACTTTGTTCAACATTTGGAGATGATGGCCTCGGATGGAAATTCTGTCAGCATTGTTAGCTCCAGAATGTCCACATTGGGCTAAAGAGACCTTTGGTTCGGGTCCCGAGGCTTTCGGACTCATTTTTGGGTTTTGAGTTTTGCTTTGGTAAAAGGTCGGTTTTGGGCATTGGGCCAACTTTTTATTAAACTGACCTCCATTGGTAATTCCATTGATTCTTTTGAGTCTAGAATACTGAATCTGCTGCGGTAGCATAGTTCATTTTCACGAGCAGGATCCTGGATGAGTTCTGTGGGCCCATCTAAAAATAATTTCCCCCTTGGTTTTCTGCTGGTTGTTGTTGCAAGTGCAGGCCTATGGCCATAATCACAACCACTAAGGAATACATCGTAATTGCGATGGTATGCCTCATTGTTCATCGCAACCACAAGGGTCCCTTCACGCGATCATGATGAAGGGCATGTGGACCAGCCTCCCTTTGCTCTATGCAATCACGGGATCCTTCCTTGCGACCGCGATGAAGCCTTTCCCCTCTTATTCTTCACAACCATATGGCTAGTCCTTTGTGATCGTGATGGTCTAGCCAGTGTGGTCCTCATGACCGCATGGGGCCCTTTATGATTGCGAAAAAGGACCCCTGGGCAGTATATAACCTCCCTTCCTCGTTTTAACTCTTCCAAACCAAAAACCTCCATTGATATTCAGCTCAAGCTTCATATTTCTTTGTGTAACTTATATTCTTGGCATTTGGGTGGAAATTCTTAGTCCCGTGATCATTTTCTTGTCTCCAAGTCGGTAAGTTCCTTGTTAATTTTTAAAATTCTCCTCTTTGATCCCTTAGATTGTTCTTATCAATGGTAGGCTGTTTTGAGCCATTTCCATGGCCAATATCTTCTAATAATTTGAGCATGGACTCACGGGAGTGTGGTGATGCTTCAGTTTGCGAGGCCCACGGGCCCGCAGGTGACCTAAATTTCAATTCGGGTATAATTATAGCAATATGGGTATCCTTAGCTTCATTTTAATATGTAGTCTATATTTTTGATAGTTTGATTTCTGTTTGGAGCTTCTCGGAGCAGTTTGGGTTTGGACATTGTTGTTCTAGCATCTAATCATCGGACAACAAGTAGGTTACGGTTTCTCCTTATTATACATTGCATATATAGTCTATAATTATACTAATTAGCATCCTTGGGTTGGGTTAATAGGCTTGGCACACCAGGCCTTCTCTTCTTCTTTATATCCGTCTTATTTTTTGCTCCTGTGATTGTAGTATTTGATTATAGTTAGTAGTATCACCCTTGTGGTCCTGTGTGGCCTTGTATTTGACTATGGACCATAGATGGTGGGATATGTGGGATGTACGCAAGTCCCAGACATTGATATTCGATTATAAGCTGGTTATATGTGTTGTAGAGCGATTGGAGCCTGTTCAGGGCCGATAGGTTAATTGTGAGCCATTGGTCTATTGATTGTGTTTGAGCATGCCATTATCATGCATATAAAGAGATTTCTACATGTTTTACTATTGTTTTGTCTTCGGGCCTACCATTAATGAATTTCTAAACCTTGCATGGCCCTGAGAGCCCATTTTCGGTAAAAAAGGTTATAAAAGGGTTTGGAATTGATTTTCGTGGATCTTCTAAGGGTAAATAAGTTTAAAAGGATGATTTTATCACCATTTTTCATAGTATTTCTAGACTCGACTGAGCCGAAGTGCTATACATGATTTCTTATTGGTTTAAAATGATATTAGACTCGATCAGATCGAGCATCAGAATTGTTTTAAGACTATTTTAGACCCGGTTATGCCCGAGCGCCCTTGTTGGGGGGTTTTGAGACTTGATTCACTATTTTAGACCCGAATAGACTTCGGGCATGCATTTTCAATATTTGGTTACTGGCCTGGATCCGGATACACTCTGCACTATGATATTGAGATTCTGAGATTTAGTATATGGTCGAGGACCTCCATGGACCTTGCCGATATGGACCAGGGGCTACGTGTCGAGTGTGCTGGAGGAGGGTATATGATATAGTTGAGGTAAACAAGCCATGTCCTTCCATGGATCCTACCTGCTGGGCCCATAGGCAGTGGAGGAGGTAAATATAGAGTTACTGTCCCACCTAGTTTTCTCTATTGCATTATAACATTTATTTGCGTGAGATTCCAACCTTGTTTGCTATTTGTTGAGTTTACGCTCTGGTAGTGTGGGATGCCAGAGGGTTTGTCTTTACTTGCATGTGTTCCTCGGGTGTATGGGCGCCCATTGGGACTGTAGGTAGACAGTGTTATTCTATCGTGTTCTGGTTCTGACTATGACTATATTCAGGTTCTTATTCGGTGATTCACATTTGGGAGTCGTGTTGTATATACTTCTGGTTCACTTCATGGTTATACTTGGATTATCGATTGATTATTCCTACCTTGAGATTGTATTATTGGCATGATTTAGTTGGTTAATGTTGGGCTTCAAGCATGAGTTCGTTTACTTATCTTCCTTCCTTCCCTTTTCACTTGAGGTTATCGGTATACCACTTATTTCTTAAACTCTCTTTATATATATTGTTATTGCAAAGACCCCAGGTGAGTTCTTTCTTTCCTTCACCTGTGTCTGTGAGATATATATATTTCTAGTAGCTAGCCAAGTATGTTGTTTTCTTCTTGTATTCATCTGTGCTAGCTTTCGTGTACCTATTCATTGTTTCTGTGACTACTTGTTTCATCTCTACTATTTTCATGCCCTGAGGTTACCCCCTAGATGTAACATGGGACTTGAGACCACAAGTGCCCCAAGCTAACCTTTGGTCATAGCATTCTCAAGCATAACAAAAGATAAGCAGAAGCATAATAGATAAATCTGGAATCACATAAATGGATAATCAAGTCAAATAGGAATACAAAATCCAGAAAGAGACTCAAAAGTTGTCTATGTCTGAAAAGCCTCTACTCATGACATAAAGAGTTGCTAGGACAAGACCCTAGCTAACTCAAAGTGCGGAAAAGTATAATAGCTAACACTGGCTAAGAACATAATTAGTCCTCGATCTAAGAGGACTCACCAATAGCTGACAGAAAGTGGCCTGGAAGCTCTAGCCTGGGGTCTGAGAAGGAACAACTGAATCTGCATCATCAAAGGATGCAGCGCAAGATATGCGTCAGTACTATAGTATGTACCGAGTATGTGAGATATGCATAGGTCATGCTAAAAATATACTTGAAAGCGTGTTTAAAGCTATGATGATGCATAATTTGTGATAAAACATGCTTAAATTATCCTTGAAGATGAAATCATGTGGTAATAGTAAAATCTGTAATGTAATGACTCAATGCAATATCATAAGCTAAAAACATAATCATAAGTAGTAAGTCTGAAATCTGAAAGCAAGGAGTCAATACATTTTTAAACTTGAACTATTTCTCTGGGAGGTTCTTTAACCGACATAGACCATGTAAGCTACATGGAATCTGATGTATACGCCCCATCGAAAGGACCCAATATACCTTGCTAGGGTATAGAGGCATGACTGTGGCGTGATCACTAAATCTGATGCCCAACAGAGGGGACTTAGAACCTACGTGGGCACATAGTTCTTGGATATACAAGGGGTACACTCACCCAATCCAACTCGATGCTCAATACTACTCCAAAAACATACTTATAGCTCATATAGTACTGGGGCATATCTGATGACAAAACTGATCATAACTAATGACATATTTGATGTCAAATTTGTTCATAGCTTTGGTAGACATATCTAGATACCAAACCTTTTATAAAACACAGTGACATATCTGATGTCATACAATTTCAATTCATAAGTCTTAAAACATAGCATAGCCATAATTCAAAATATACCTTTCTTTCTAAATTCATAGCTTGAAGAATTAGGCATGCAGTTTCATGATAATAGAGGCCATGTTATCTAAACATGCCAATTTTTGATTGAAAATATGCAAATCAATGAGATCATACTAAAATTCATCATCAACATGTGGTCTTTTATAAACATTCAAGGAACCACAATTAAAACATGAGTAATGAATAAGAAGTCATGAATTAACACTTTAAAATGAAGCCCATCAATTTTCCCCAATTTGGATAAGAGCCCAAGTTTCATAAATAAGACAAGGATTAGCCTTAAAATCATGAATAGGAAACCACTCATAAAAACCAATGCAAAATCATACAAATTAGAGTTAGAATCCATAGAAGAATCATGAGGAAACAATTTTAGAAGGACCCAAAAGAATTGGGTAAGAACCCTAGTTTAGAAATTCATAAGTTCAATTTACAAGATTGGGGTTTTGGGCATAAGGTTGAAGGAATCCCTTATTGAATGCCCACATACCTTGATTGAAGCTAACCCACTTGAATTGAAAAGACTTAGGAGACTTGAACTTGGAGCTTGAGACTAGGAGTTGACGCCCTTGCTTGAAGCTTGAGAGGATGGAAAATTCCTTTTCTTCTTTTGGAAGTTGATTGAAGGAGTGGGAGAGAACTTAGGTCAAGTGGGAAAAAGAACCTCTTAAATACTATTAAAACGACTTAGTATAGGAGTTAAAAAAATGGGAAATTACAAAAATACCCCTGGATTTAAGCTTGGAAAAGTCAATCTTAGGGACCACGAGTTGGTCCACGGTCCATCATCCAAAAGGACGGACCGTCAAAGGGATTCATGGTTTTAAATGCCACTTTTGGGGTCTACTGTAACTCAACACCACGAGTCACTCTACGGTCCGTGGTTCAGGATAACGGACCATCCTGTGACTCGTGGTTCCGAGTTTGGGACATGAGGATCCTCTGATCCTCATGGATTACGGGTGGAAGGGCGGGTCGTGGAATAGGTTGACGAGTCATCAACCCACTCGTGGAATTTAGAGGACTTGGTACCTCTCTAAAGGTGATTCTACTGGTTATAGGATGGACCGTCATTAAAAATGATGACCCGTCAATTCATTCGTGGAAACTGGGCAAAAAAGCTAAATTTTGACAAACCACGGGTCACCCTACTGACCATAGTTTTGGTCTACGGGTCTTGAACCAACCAGTGGTTTTGAAGATGAAAATTTAAGGTGCAGTTGAACTATGACGAGTCACAGTACGGACCATGGTTCAGAACCACGGTTCGTCATTCCCATTCGTCATCACTGGCAGCACTGCAGTAAACTGCCCATAACTTTTTACTCCGGACTTGGATTAATGCGCGGTTGGTGGCGTTGGGAAGAAGACTCAAAAACCTTTAATTTGGTGGGTACTAGTCCACCTAACTATTGATATTTTAGGAGTAACGGTCAATTGAATTTGACTCTAGTTTAGTCTTACATGAAAACTTACTTGGGTGAGGTGCTTGCGACTTAACTTGATGATAGGAGTTTCTTATGAACATGATTCGCATCCAAAGCACTCACCACACTAGGAAAATAATTATTACACTCATAGAAAAGGTTTGGGTATTAGGTTAGAAATTTTGGGGTGTTACAATATCTCCCCTTGGGATCATTCATCCTCGAATGAAGACTAAGCAAGGGAACTCTGGAGAGAAAATAGCCCAACCAAAAATGAAACATGAAAACTGAAGAATAAACATGAAACTGAACTTTTCAACTTAAGACATGGCTGAATGAACTTCAAAAATATGAATACATGCTCGGATTGTGAGAGAAACTGTTGGATTAGAATCAGAGGGACATACTAAGGATGGAACTACTTCCTCAAGATGAAACTATATTGAAAAGAAAAGGATGAGGGTGCTTGGGCTTCATGGATGATTCTTCTCCCCAAGTAGCTCCTTCAACTGAGTTATAAAAGATGGAGTACTATCTTGGTAACCGACTTCTGATAAAAACTGAGTTGGATTCATAAGACATGTATGCATTCTGGGAACGTAAGATCAGCTAATGGGGTAGGAACTGGATACCCAACATGATAGCTGGTCTAGAATGAGAGTAGGAACTAAGCTAAAACTCATAAAGAATGAACATACTTTAGAAATCACAGTTAACCAAAAGGGACACAAAACTGAGAGAAGTAGATATATGGGAAAACTATTCTCTTATAAATATCACCCCTACCACTCGCAACTAACAACCTCAATAGCGCACATAAAGGTACTAAGGTCTGAGTCTGACTACCCGATTCTCCATGTTCAAACCTATCTCGACTAGATCTCTTGAATCTAGAGTTATCTCCTAAGAATAGTGTTCTTTCTTATCACAACAACCAACTAACCTTGAGCTCCTAATCAAAAGTTCACTAGTTGCGCAAAACATGGGTCCACATGTATTCCATCACGACATTCAAGCTTATAACTATGGTCACCTTATGATTTTATGGCTTACCCTATCCAAGACTCCCCCCTCCCTAGCATACTTAGGAGCTTTAACATCAGGAATTTCTATAAAGAGACACACCAAAATTCCCCAACAAAAATACCAAAAGGAAAAGAAACCCACTACTTCTCGTCTAGGCTATTACTAGGCTTACTTCCCTAACACCCATAACAACATAGGCCAGAATCACAGAAGAGTGAGATCATGAGCATCACGAATGAAAGACTACTGATTGATCTTGACTTACACTTAGCGTGATCAAGCCACTCAAGGTGGGGCTTAGGGAATTGAGCGCAATAGGCATGAGCACTTCACATACTGGGAATGTAAGACATGAATTAGGGGGGATCACCACCCCTCGTCATCAAAGGCAAAGATCAAAGGGCTTTAGAATAAGGAAATCATAAGTGTGAATCATTTCAAGAATCAGGTCTGAGCATATACATGGTGTAACATAATTTGATTTGCCATTGACGTATTTCTGAAGACTGACTGAGTAAACAAAACTGAGCATACTGCGATACATGAGTTCACATAAATAACGGACCTCGGGACATAAAGTTGGGATTCATAGACTCGCAGAGTAAGAGTAGAATAATTGTCTGAAGTAATCACGTGTCATTCTAGAAGTTGAATATGAGCGTGAATCTGAAATAGGACCATGGCACTGACACACAAGGCATGCAAAAGGTATCATAATGGCAGAAGTATTCTTAGGACGCTAGGATGGAAATAAGCTTCTGCCTCCCCTCTTGACTTAGTTCTAACACCCATAAGCATCGCTACTGAGCCTCTAAAATCTGACTGATTCTACATTCCACCATCTCCCCCTTAGGTTCATGCTATCCTCCTAAGTCTATGGACCTCTCACCAACCTCTCAAAGGAACTATGATCATTTTACCCTAACATAACATACATTACTCTAGAATCTAGCATGAATACCCACTTCTTGCTATAGTCTAAGACACTCCTCCGCCTAAAAGTCTAGGCCTTAACCCTTTTACCTCCACTTTGTTCTAGGTTAAGACAACTCACAACCGATCAAGAATAGGGGTCTGGGGACTATGGATGCATAAAGGAAGAAAATCTAGTAACGTACCTGATTCAACTTCTGGAGGAATAATCTGACCCGACTGGCTAGGCAATGAAAGTAATTGGTTTTGGAGCTTAACATAATAGTTGCTCCGCTTAGATAAGGGGCAATTCATGATCCTATGGCCTAACTGACCATACCTAAAACACCCTTCCTTGCCCACAAAGCACTCACCTAAATGAAACTTACCACAACTACTACAATGAGGGTACCTCAAGGTCTTCGGAGCCTTATGTTGACAAGACTGAGAATCGAGGGTAGGTGTGCTAACTGAAGATGGGGGTTGGTCCGGATGACCTCTGCTGAGAAGAAGATTGGTTCTATGTTCCGATCCTCTTGTTTTTACTCTTACTCTTTTTTAGTTTCCCTTTCTCATTCAACTGAGCAATCATGGCTTGAGCCAACATAAGGATGGCTTCCCAAAACTCCACATTCGTAACCCCATGGTCTGGAACGGGAGGATTAACATTCTTCTTGGGGTTTCTTTATAGAGGCATTTATCTGGAATGCATACGAAACAGAATAGAAAGGTAAATAGAGCCAAACTCTATCGCATAATAGTGAATATGAAAGAAGTAAAGTTTTTTTCCTAAAACTAAACATAGCCTCCCTCTCATGAGTGTGGCACGCTTCAAACCCATGAATGAAACTCTACTTGATGCGGCTTTCAGACACGTAAGACTCTTGAACCTGGCTCTGATACCAAGTTTTTCAAGCCTCGAGGTTACCCCCTAGACGTAACACGGGACTTGACACCACAAGTGCCCCAAGCTAATACTTGGTCATAGCATTCTCAAGCATAACAAAAGATAAGCGGAAGCATAATAGATAAATCCGGAATCACATAAATGGATAATCAAGTCAAATAGGAATACAAAATCCAGAAAGAGACTCAAAAGCTGTCTATGTCTGAAAAGCCTCTACTCATGACATAAAGAGTTGCTAGGACAAGACCCTATCTAACTCAAAGTGTGGAAAAATATAATAGCTAACACTGGCTAAGAACATAACTAGTCATCGATCTAAGAGGACTCACCAACAGCTAACAGAAAGTGGCCTAGAATCTCTAGCCTCGGGTCTAAGAAGGAACACCTAAATCTGCATCATCAAAAGATGCGGTGCAAGATATGCGTCAGTACAATAGGATGTACCGAGTATGTGAGATATGCGTAGGTCATGCTAAAAATATACTTGAAAGCATGTTTAAAGTTGAGATCATGCATAATTTATGATAAAACATTCTTAAATTATCGTTGAAGCTGAAATCATGTGGTAATAGTAAAATCTGTAATGTAATGACTCAATGCAATATCATAAGCTAAAAACAAAATCATAAGTAGTATGTCTAAAATCTGAAAGCAAGGAGTCAATACATTTTTAAACTTGAAACTGTTTCTGTGGGATGTTCTCTAACCGACATAGACCATGTAAGCTACATGGAATCCAATGTATACGCCCCATCGAAAGGACTCAATATACCTTGCCAGGGTATAGAGGCATGACTGTGGCATGATCACTAAATCTCATGCCCAACAGAGGGGACTTAGAACCTACGAGGGAACTTAGTTCTAGGATATACAAGGGGTACGCTCACCCAATCCAACTCGGTGCTCAATACTACCCCCAAAATATACTTATAGCTCATATAGTACTGGGGCATATCAGATGCCAAAACTGATCATAACTAATGACATATCTGATGTCAAATCTGTTCATAGCTTAGGTAGACATATCTAGATGCCAAACATTTCATAAAACATAGGGACATATCTGATGTCATGCAATTTCAATTCATAAGTCATAAAACTTAGCATATCCATAATTCAAAATATACCTTTCTTTCTAAATTCATAGCTTGAAGTATTAGGCATGCAATTTCATGATAATAGAGGCCATGTTATCTAAACATGCCAATTTTTGCTTGAAAATATGTAAATCAATGAGATCATGCTAAAATTCATCATCAACATGTTGGCTTTTGTAAACATTCAAGGAACCACAATTAAAACATGAGTAATGAATAAGAAGTTATGAATTAACACTTTAAAACGAAGCCCATCAATTTTTTCCAATTTGGATAAGAACCCAAGTTTCATAAATTAAACAAGGATTGGCCTTAAAATCCTGAATAAAAAACCACTCATAAAAACCCATGCAAAATCATGCAATTTAGAGTTAGAATCTATAGAAGAATCATGAGGAAATAATTTTAGAAGGACCCATAAGAATTGGGTAAGAACCCTAGTTTAGAAATCCATAAGTTCAATTTAGAAGATTGGGGTTTTGGGCATAAGGGTGAAGGAATCCCTTATTGAATACCCACATACCTTGATTGAAGCTAACCCACTTGAATTGAAAAGACTTAGGAGACTTGAACTTGGAGCTTGAGACTAGGAGTTGAAACCCTTGCTTGAACTTGAGAGGATGGAAAATTCCTTTTCTTCTTTTGGAAGTTGATTGAAGGAGTGGGAGAAAACTTAGGTCAAGTGGAAATAAAAACCTCTTAAATAGGCTTAAAACGACTTAGTATAGGAGTTAAAAAAGTGGGAAATTACAAAAATACCCCTAGATTTAAGCTTGGAAAAAGCTAGAAAAAGTCGATTTCAGGGACCACGAGTTGGTCCACGGTCCATCATCCAAAAGGACGGACCGTCAAAGGAATTCATGGTTTCAAATGCCACTTCTAGGGTGACTCAACACCATGAGCCACTTTACAGTCCATGGTTTAGGACGACGGACCGTCCTGTGACTCGTGGTTTTGACTTTGGGATATGAAGTTCCTCTGATCCTCAGTGATTACGGGTGGAAGGATGGGTCGTAAAATAGGTTGACGAGTCGTCAACCCACTCGTGGAATTTAGAGGACTTGGTACCTCTCTGAAGGTGATTCTTTGGGTTATAGGATGGACTGTCATTCAAAACGATGACCCGTCAATTCATTCGTAGAAACTGGGCAGAAAAGCTGCGTTTTGACAAACCACGAGTCACTTTACTGACCGTGATTTTGATCTACGATCGTGAACCAACCAGTGGTTTTGAAGATAAAAATTTTAAGGTGTAGTTCAGAAATGACGAGTCATAGTACGGACCGTGGTTCAGAACCACGGTTCGTCATTCCAATCCATCATCACTGGCAGCACTGCTGTGCCCATAACTTTTTACTCCGGACTCTGATTTATGTGCGGTTGGTGGCGTTGGAAAGAAGACTCAAAAATCTTTAATTTGGTAGGTACTAGGCCACCTAAATCTATATATTTTAGGAGTAATGATCGATTGAAGTTTACCCTAGTTTAGTCTTACAAGAAAACTTACTTGGGTGAGGTGCTTGCGACTTAACTTGATGATAGGAGTTCTTTATGATCATGATTCACATCCAAAGCACTCACCACACTAGGAAAATGATCATTACACTCATGGAAAAGGTTCGGGTATTAGCTTCAGATTTTTGGGGTGTTACAGCTATATTATTGCACTTATATCTTATATGCGTTCAGTAGGCCTATGATGCCTACTGGGTACCCATTTCTTAACAATTAGTGCTCATACCACACTCTGCATCTATGCATCTTCTTGGTCCAGATCTTAGTGTGGGCCATTGTTACTGATTCATGGAGACTCGTGCAGGCTGACTTTTGGACTATCCGAGGCTTAGGGTGAGCTCTTGACGATCGAGGCTTAGCTTTTAGCTCATCTTTTGTATTTTGTACTCTTTTGTTATTTAGAGACAGATGTATATATTCTTTTTGAGCTTTTGTACTCTGTATATTTAGTACCAGCTTCTATAATATGACACCAGGTCGTGGGTTTGGTTTAGCTTCCGTTTATTTATATTCATGCTGCCTATTTCTTCATTTATTTCCTTTGCTTCCACTATTTATACTATTCTTCCGCATATTTAGTTAGCTAGTAGCCTATTACTAAACGTTCTGAGCTACGGGGATTGGTTCACCTATAGGGGGTTGTAGGTGTCATCATGACCGAGAAATTGGTTCATGACAGGACTATGGATATATGTATATATATATAGGAAATAAAAACACGAAATAATGCATCAGGGGTCCGAAATACCTCATCGAACTATAAATATATACATATAGAAGTAAAAGGAGAAAAGGTCTGGGGGCACCCCTGGGACCGGCATAAAAGTAGTATTTTTTCTTTCCTTTCCAAAAGCAGTAGTAAAGACACGATAATTCCTTTAAATATCCAAAAATCATGGTAACCATAGTAAATCTCAAGTTTGGAACCAAAAACCTCAAAAATCTTTGTTTCCTATACCGATAGGCATGAGAATGCAGTATGAGTATGTCAATTCCACGTTCAGAGAATATAGCACACAACAAGGCAAGACTGGGCAATATACCCTCCAATCAAGAGAACTAGCCTTGAAACTCCGCCCAAATCCAAGTTATGGCCTCGGGCCCACTGTTACGCACAATGGTAAAATAAAGTGGAAGAACGGAAAATAACTATGAAAACAACTAAAAGCAACTACTCTGCCTCTAAAATCTTCTAAAAGCATACTAAGGATTCTATGATAGGAACAATAATAATATGAGCACCTAGGCTATGGATAAAAATTAATAATTCTATTCTAATATCCGAAGTGGCCAATTTATTACAAGTCACATGATTTAAGTCTAAAGCTACCTAAAGTCCAACCTAACATTCCAATAATATATAAAATATAAAATTTAACTAAACACCGTCTAGAAAAGTAAACCGTAACCCACCTCGAGGCAAAACTGCAAACACAAACCATCACTCGTGTGTCTTCCCCTTCCGAATAGCCTCAGAAAGCTGCCACGCTAGCCAAAGCACATTCCAGGTGTCAAGACGAGAAGAATGCCACCCATAGTACTATACAAAAAATCGAGCCAGAAAATGATCCTTGGGGCCCGCACAATGAAACAAAAAACAAAAATCATATTTATTTTTGCAACGGGTTAAAGAACCCATGCCCAAAAGTTGAGCGCGAAGTGGACTCATTTCGGGAACCAAAACAGCCCCAAAGTCCTAATAATTCAAGAGAATTTATAAGGGAAAGCCAACAGAAATTAACGGGATTAAGGAGGGATTAACAATGGAAGAAGAGAAGAGGGATAGAAGGGACTTACCAGACCAAGAGAAATGAGTAACTAGCTTTGAAATCGCAGCTTAGGAGCTTATAAATGGAGAAAGTTCATAATTGTGGAGGAGAAAATGAAGTTGGCAGCTTATTTAGGTGCCAGGGGTCCTTCATCTCGATCGCGAGAGACCCCATGTGATCGCGAGGAAGCAGTGGCCAGACCATCGCGATCGCGATGGTCCAGCCATGCGATTGCATAGAACAAGCTGGATCGAGTCCCAGCCTACTTCATGGCAGTCGCGAGGATAAACCTATATGATTGCGATGGCCAAGAAACTAGACCATCACAAATGCGAGGCCACCTCGCGATGACCCAATTGGTCTGCAATACACAGCAGCAACCAACAATTTTCCAAGGCTAAAAAGTCACCCGACAGATATAAGAATTCATTCAAAACTCTGTGAATACAAACCAACCATGCTACCCTACCATAAACAACATTCCGGACTCAATCGAATCGATAAAACTCCCAATGGAAATTGTTTTAATGAAAAGTGGGCCCCATGTCCAAAAACCAACTCAGAACTCAATACCCCAAAATAAGTCTAGAAGCCCCAAGACCCGAACCAAAGATCCCTCTAGCCCAAAGCTGACATTCTGGAGCTAACAGTGCTGACAGAATTTTCATCTGAACCTGTCTTCTCTAAATATTGACCAAAGTCAACCCTACAAGACTAATTGCCCTGAAAACACAGAAACCAGGACAAAGGTCCCATTAGACCAAAATCTTTATTCTGGAGCTAATGGAACTATCGGGATTTGATTTCGAGCATGTTTACCAAGTAAGTTGACCAAAGTCAAGGATTTTCTAAGTTTAAGTTCTAAAATAGGGTAAATGGCCATAACAACCTAACGAATGGCTCGGGCACCGAACCGTTAGTCCCGACAAGTCATAAATGACATGTAGCCGATGCGAGAAAGCTTGAAACTTGAAAAAAGTATGAAAAATAGAAAATGATATTTAGGGTCATTACAATCACCCTAATTGATTGTAGAGAGATTACTGAACATTGGGAATCACATTTAGGAGCCTTTTTGGTGGATTTAAGGTATGTCTTTTTTGATTTTTTTTTTGATAAATAAAGGTAGTTTTTGAATAAGGCTTTAGGCGTGTGTGGGACAAGCTCACATCGAGCCTTTGTATTTTCATTCTATACTATAACATATGTATATGTACATGATTTGACTTATAAAAGTCATTATTGAACTTATTTTTAAAGTGATGATCTTTAAATATAATTTTTCCCTACGAACAGGTTGTTGAACTTAAAACTTGATAAATGGTTAGAACATGATTTTTAAATTGATCTATGACATTTAAGTACCACTATTATGAGATTATGATTTTAAAAATAAAGAACAATTCCTCTAATATGACATGATTGACATTGATTTCTTTGTCTTACTAAGTAGGAGGATAAATATGTCATGATCCAAAATCGGGCCATGATGGCGCCTACATAACCCCCCAAGTAGGCCAGCAAAACCCAATAATGTGGAAGACAATAAAAGCAGTTTAAGGAAGAAAGCAAGAGATAATAATAATAAGGGAGATAGGGCCAATAGCATATATACATACCAACTATACAAAATATACAAAATATGGGCCTAAAGTGACCAGGAAGACAAAACATACAAAAGAACCAACCCGGACCTAGTATCGCCGGTACAAGAGCGTCTAAACTACGAAGTAGCTATACAACAGACTCTATCTATCCCAAATACAAAATATAGACATATATGATAGATAGAAAGCATGTAAAGTCTCCAAGGCGCCGGGAGCTCACTGTAATCCAAACTAAAATAGGTCTTGAACAATGGGAGGATAAATGAGGGTGGATCGTACTAGGTGTTGCATCAGAAAAAGATGCAGATTGTAGTATGAGTACCAAGACAATGGGCACCCAGTAGGCATCATAGGCCGACCGAGCGCAGAAAGATAATATATAATATAAATTGTAGAAAGTAAGATAACTACAGGGATCCACCTAAATCTAGTTATAAAACCAAAAATAGAACTACTCGAACCAACAAGAAGGAAATAATAACAAAATTAAGTCGGGCAAACGACAATCCAAATATACTCAAGCCAATGCGGTGCGAAGGCAGATGATGTGATGCATGTATGTATAAAAGTAAAACCCAGAATAATACATCGGGCACCCAAAATTTAACATCGGACTCATCAACATATGCATAGGAAGTAAAAACCCAGGATATCGCATCGGGTGCCTAGAATTTAACATCGGACTCATCAACATATGCAGGTGCTCAGAATCGATCATTGGACTCATTAATAGAATAGTAAACATAGAAAATGTTCAAAAATGTCCCTCGGACCAGCATAAAAATAGTATTTTTCATTTCCCTTCCAAAACCAATATTAAAACCAGAAAAATACTTCCCTTTAAGGTTCAAAAATCATAGTAACTATAGTAAATCTCAAGTTTGGAACTAAAACCTCGAACATCATTCCTTTCTATACAAATGGCATAAGAATGCAGAATAAACATGTAAATTTCCACGTTCAGAGAATATAGTACACAACAGGGCAAAATAGGGTAAAAATACTCTCTAATCAAGAGAACTGACCTAGAAACTCTTCCCAAATTCAAGTTATGTCATCGGGCCCACAGTCACACATAATAATAAAATAGAACGGGACGAATAGGAAAAATAACTACAGAAACAACTAAAAACGGCCACTCTACCTCTAAAAGCTCCTAAGAATATACTTAGGATTCTATGATAAGCACAACAATACTATGGGCTCCTAGACTAAGGATAACATGAATAATTTTAATCTATGATCCGAAATGGCCAAAATTACACAAGTAAGATGATTTAAGCTTAATTCTACCTAGAGTTCAACCTAATATTCAGCAATAAATATAGTATAAAATCTAACTAAACTTAGTCTAGGAAAGTAAACCGTAACTTGCCTCGGGGCCAAATCGCAAACACGAATCGTCACTCGTATGCCTTCCATTTCTGAACGGCCTCAGAAAGCTATCACGCTATCAAGAACATAACCCAGGTGTCAAGATGAGAAGAATGACACCCATATTGCTATACATAAAATCGGGCAAAAAATCGGGTCGGAAAATGACCCTCGAGGCCCGTGCAACGAAATGGAAAACAAAAATCACAATTATGTTCGCAATGGGTTAAAGAACCCATGTCCAAAAATTAAGCGCGAATGGGACTCGTTTTAAGACCCAAAATAGCCTCGAATCCCACTTGATCAAGGAAATTTAAAAGAACAATCTATGGGAGTTTAAGACGGAAACTTACCAATTAGAGAGTACAAAATGATCCCGAACCATAAAGGTAGCTAGCACCAACTTTTGGAGATGATTGGGGTGAAATTTGGAGCTTTGGGGATGTGTTTTAATGGAGAAAATGCATGTGAAAATGTTGGAAGTGAAAGAAATAGAGTTGGAGATGGCAACTTAAAGCCTGCTAGCGACGCCTAGGTGCACACAGCCCGGCACTACGTATGTGACCCTGCGCACGTGGTCAGGCGCACGCGTATGGGAAGGCTAGGTGGAGGCCCAGGCCAGCGGCATGCCAGTGCGCATGCGGGCACGCGCGCATGGCCTGCCGGCTGCCTAGGCGATGGCCAACAAGGAGGGGGTCGGTTGGTGCTCTTACGCTTATGCGGCCATGCCCCTGCATGGGCAATGGCCTGCTGGTGCCATGATGAAAACCAGTTGCGAACAACTATGCCAATGTGAGAAAATTCTCCGATGGACCCTCGAAAACATATCCGGGGTCCCATAAACACAAATGAGCTGAGCTATTAAAAAAATAGCATTTTGG
The DNA here is from genome assembly GCA_003996215.1 of Jaltomata sinuosa. Classification (NCBI taxonomy): domain Eukaryota; kingdom Viridiplantae; phylum Streptophyta; class Magnoliopsida; order Solanales; family Solanaceae; genus Jaltomata; species Jaltomata sinuosa. The sequence goes on along the minus strand of QJPP01001310.1, from coordinate 39,654 downwards.
ACTCAACAAAATCGATGAAAATCCCAACAGAGGTCGATTTAACAAAAAGAAGACCCCACGCCTAAGAACCAACTTTAGGACAAGTTTTCCAAAATGGAACCCAAGGGACAAAAACAAGTCTGAAAGCCTCGGTACCCAAACCCAAGGTCCCTCTAGCCCAAAAGTGACATTCCAGAGCTAACAGCGCTGACAGAATTTCCATCCGAGGTTGTCTTCTCTGAATGTTGACCAAAGTCAACCCCACAAGCCAAATTAGCCTGAAAACACAGAAAACAACACAAAACTAGACTGAAAGCACCCATACTCAGACCAAGGGTCTTACTAGACCAAAATCTCTGTTCCAGTGCCAACAAAATAGTCGAAATTCAATTCTGAGCACGTTTACCAAGAAAGTTGACAAAAGTAAAAGATTTTCTAAGTTCAAGTTCTAAAACAGTGAAATAGTCATAACGACCTAATGAATGGCCCGGGTACCAAACCGTCAGTCCCAGCAAGTCATAAATAACCTGTAGCTGCAGGGGAAAATCTGGAAATGCTGAAAAATCCCAAAAAAACAAAAATGACCTGGAAGATCATTACAACATCCACTAATAAAAGGACTTTTGTCCTCGAAAGTTAGAGAAAGATAGTACATAAAGACTCAAAAAGATAAGGATAGCGGGTCCGTATGTCAGTCTCAATCTCCCAAGTAGCCTCCTCAACAAGACGATGTTGCCACTGAACTTTGACTGATGAAATCTTCTTGGACCTCAACTGTTTAACCTTCCTATCCAAAATAGAAACAGGCTCGTCCTCAAAGGCTAAGGACTCATCCAACTGAACTGACTCCAACTGAAGCACGTGAGACTCATCCAGAATATACCGATGCAGCATAGAGACATGGAAAACTGGGTGAACACTAGGAAGAGCATAAGGCAAGGCCAACTCATAAGCAACCTCCCCAATGCGATGAAGGATCTCAAATGGCCCAATAAACCTAGGACTGATCTAACCCTTCCTCCCGAACCTCATCACCCCCTTTATGGGCGACACCCGAAGGAACACATTGTCACCAACCATAAACTCTAGATCCCGAACACTCTGGTCAGCATAACTCTTCTGCTTACTCTGGGCCGTGCAAAGTCTCTCCTGAATGACCCAAACTCTATCCATAGAATTATGAAGCAAGTCAGTACCCCATGGCCTAACCCCAAAAGCATAAACCAACCCACCGGAGATCTGCAACGCCTACCATATAAAGCCTCGAATAGAGCCATCTGAATGTTGGAATGATAACTATTATTATATGTAAACTTGAACAAAGCTAAGAATTGGTCCCACTGACCCCCGAAATAAATAACACAGGCTCGCAATATATCCTCTAGAACCTAGATGGTGCGCTTTGACTAGCTTTTTTTCTGTGGATGAAAGGCGGTGGTAAGCTCAACTCTAGTACCCCACTCTCTCTGAATAGACCTATAGAAATGCGAATTAAACTGAGTACCCTGGTCAGAAATAATAGAAACTGGCACACTATGCAAATGGACAATCTCACGAATGTAGATCTGAGCCAACCTCTCAGAATTGTAGGAAGTCTGAACCAGAAGAAAGTAAGCAGACTTGGTCAACCTATCCACAATGACCCAAATAACATGAAATCTCTGCAATGTGCATGGCAAACCAACTATGAAGTCCATAGCTATTCGCTGCCATTTCCACTCTAGAATGGGTAGCCTCTGGGTCAAACCACTCGATCTCTGGTGCTCGAACATCACCTGCTTACAGTTCAAGCACCTCGACACGAAGGCTGAAATATCCCTCTTCATCCCACGCCACCAGTAGTGCTGCCTCAAGTCACGATATATCTTAGCTTTCCAGGGATGAATGGAATATCTAGAATAATGAGCCTCCTCCAAGAACAAGCTAACCAAGTCACCAACTCTAGGAACGCCTGAATTTCCTCTAACAAGGAAGATCTAGCCTCAACACAAGAAAGAATATGGCCCGGATTACAAGTATCAAGTCTAACCAACCTGTTAGCCAAGGATTGGATATCGCAAGCTAATGGTCGCTCCTCTATCGCTAAGAAAGCCGACCTACCCATACTCGCAGCATTCCGACTCAAGGCATTCGCTGCCATGTTTACCTTGCCCGGATGATATAGAATAGAGATGCCATAGTCCTTCAGTAAAAACACCAACCACCTACGCTGTCTTAAATTCAGATCCCTCTGGCTGAAAATGTATTGAAGACTATAATGGTCAGCCAATATCTCACAATGCACACCATAAAGATAATGCCTTAAAATCTTTAATGCGAAGACTACCGCTGCTAACTCCAAGTCATATGTGGGGTAGTTCCTCTTGTGAACCTTTAACTGTCTAGAAGCATAAGCAATTATATGGCCCTGTTACATAAATACACAACCTAAACCAATACCTGAAGCATTACAATATACGGTAAACCCCTGACCCTCAACCAGAAGAGTAAGAATCGAAGCTGAAGTCAACAAGGCATTGAGCTTCAGAAAGCTCGCCTCGCACTCATCTAAACACTAGAAGGGGACATTCTTCTGAGTCAATCTAGTCAATGAAGCTGCTATAGAAGAAAAACCCTCCACAAATCATCTATAGTAACCCGCCAACCTGGCAAAATTGCGAACCTTGGTAGGAGAAGTAGGCCTAGCCCAATCACGAACTACCACAATCTTTGCCGGATCCACCATAATCCCATCCTTGGACACCACGTGCCCTAGGAATGCCACAGACTCAAGACAAAACTCACACTTAGTGAATTTGGCATATACCTGATGATCTCGGAATGTCTGAAGTATAACTCTAAGATGCTGCTTATGCTCCTCTCTACTCCTCGAGTATAGCAGAATATCATCTATGAACACATTCACAAATGAATCCAAGTAGGCACTGAACGTATGGTTCATCAACTCCATAAATATTGTTGGGGCATTAGTCAACCCAAAAGACATGACTAGGAACTCATAATGGACATATCACATCCTAAATGTATTCCTTAGGATATCCGCAGCCCTGATCCTCAACTGGTGATAGCCAGACCTCAAGTTGATCTTAGAGAACACCGTTCCCCCTTTTAGCCGGTCAAACAAATCATCAATACATGACATCAGATATATGTTCTTCACTGTCACCCTATTTAGCTGTGTATAGTCGATACACATAAGCATGGACCTGTCCTTTTTCTTTACAAACAAAATTGGAGCACCCCATGGAGACACATAGGCCTGATGAACCCTTTACTTAACAGATCTTGGAGGTGATCCTTAAGATCTCTCAACTCAGCTGGTGCCATCTGATATGGCAGAATAGAAATGGGTTGAGTGCCTGGCTCAATATCAATACCAAAGTTAATGTCACGATTAGGAGGGAAACTTGGAAGATTAGAAGGAAACACATCTGAATACTCACAAACCACAGGATCTGACTCAAGAGAAGGTATGGTAGCACTAGTATCACGGACATAGACAACATAGGCTAAGCACCCCTTCTAAACCAACCGCTAGGCACTCAAGAAAGATATAAATCCCCTAAGCATGTGGCTTTCGGCACCCTTCCATATGATAAGAGGGATACCAAGCATCCATAGAGTAATAGTCTTGGAAAATTAATCCAAGACTGCATGATAAGGAGACAACTAGCCCATGCCTAAGATCACGTCAAAATCAACCATATCAAGTACAAATAAGTCTACCCACGTGTCGTACCCCAGGATAGTCACCATACAAGCCCGATACACCTAATCAACTACTAAAGAATCTCCTACTTGGGTAGATACATGCAAGGTTGCATGCAATGACTCACAAGCAAACTCCAAAAGAGTAGCATAATAAGCAGATACATAGAAGAATATAGACCCCAGATCAAACAAAGCAGAAGCAGACTGATGACAAATGGAAATCATACCTGTGATGACAGCATCTGAAGCCTTGGCCTCTTTCCAGCCCAGAACTGTATACATATGGCCCCGACCACCATGACTACCTGATCTACCATACTGAGGACCACCTCTAGTACACTGGGGAACACCTCTACTACCCTGTGCAGCACCTCTGGTTGGTGGTGCTGGAGCCCTGGGGTTTGACATGTCTGATCCTGTCACCTCTGGTGTAATACCAATAGCACTATCACACCCCGAGGCTACCCCTTATATGAAACACAGTGCTTAGTATCACAAGTGACCCCAAGCTAACCCATGGCATGGTGTATCTATGAAAATAAGCAATTTAAGATAAAGTCACTATACGAAAGTTAAAATAGTATTAATATCTGAAAACAGGAAGAACCCAAAAGTCTGTTTATAAATAGTATAGTGTTAGCTGAAAGTAACACCAACATCTGCTGAGTCTAATCTATGTCTGAAAGCTATCTAACTGAAATAGGAGTTGCTGGGACATGCCCCAGCTAACTCTAACAAAATCTAAAACTAGAAATAAGTACTGAAATAAAACATGTCTATTATCCTCGAGCTAATGAGGACTCACCACTGAGGTGCTGAGTACGGACCGGGAGTCGAACTATGTGCGATCTGGATACTGAGTGCCTAGACCTACATCATAAAACAATGTAGCACAAAAGTATGTGTCAGTACTTTGAATGTACTGAGCATGCAGGATATATGCTAAGCTGAAAAATATAAGACTGATCATGAAATAAACATGCTACAAATAAACTGAGAATTGAACTGAATACAATGACCAAGTATGAATCATGATATAACATGTTGAACTAAATACTGCTAATATATCTGTTGGATACAAGGTTAATGAAAATAAGAGTCTGACTGTGGGAGACACTACTAACTGACATACCCCAAGTTGAGCTAACTATGGGGCCAACCTGTAACCCTGGATGGAAGGGTGTTCTTACCTTGCCAAGGGTACGAACAAGCCTGACGTGGATCCATTACTGATGTCCACAAGGTATAAGGGTGTTAAGTCTAATCTGATGGGTGACCCCCTTTAGAACCTACGGTGGCACCATAGTTCTAGAACTTAGGGATTGCTACTAAAGGTCTCAGTCTAAACTGACGGGTGAGCCTTTATACCATAGTTCACTTGGTGCTAAGTTTACTCCCAACTAGATATAAGCAATGAATGCAAACTGAAGTGCTGGATAGCTCAAAGTACTGATATAATCTGAGAATGCACATAAACATATTGAAGAATATGACATCCAAATTCTGAAATCTGATTACCTGACTGAGCCTACCTAACAAGTATAATTTATGAAGTACTGAAAGTTATAACAAGTTAGGGTTCTGAATCCTGTACATGAACTATACTAATTTCCCAAGATATATGTGATTGATACTGTTAGAACTGTAGGAACTGAATTACATTGATTCCCTAAGATTGTAGAACCCTAGGTCTGAAACATGCCTGGTGAAAACTGAAGATTTTCTGGAATCTAGGGACCCAAAGGGTGAAGGGAACACACTAGTGAAGTCCCACATACCTAAGTGAAGATTCTACGGTTGAATCTTTGGATTCTGAGAGGAACTTGGAGGAAACCCCTTTTTGCCTTGTTCTTAAGAGAGAGCGTTCTGTTATTGAGCGATTTGCTAAGTATGAGTGGTTAAGGAGTAATGAGGGAAAAGTAGAGTTAAAACTCTCTAATTACCCCCCAAAATGACTTAGAATGGGAATTAAAATAATTGCAAAAGACCGAACTGCCCCCACTTAAGGATGGAATTTTTCTGGAGAAACCTCCACTGGATGGGCTGCCCGACGGGCGTCAGACCTGCGATGGCCCATTGGCCCTGGCATCGGAATGGGGAAGGAGGATTTGGTCCCCTGGGTAATTCTCACGATGGATCCCACGGCCCATCGCTTCAGCGACGCTCATGGAGTTAGCCCATCGGGGCAAGGATGGTTAGGTCTGGGCGGCTGGCCCTTTCTCACAGGCTGTTTGATGGCCCGTCAGACTGTCGATACCCATTGGGTCCCTCGTCTGACTAGAGCCGGATGAAACCCAACTCCTGTGCCCTTCACACGAGCACCCTTATGGGCCGTCATGTCCATGATGCCCGTGGGCCAGCCCATGAGGCTTGACCAAGGCTGAAATTTTCTTTGAATTTTCTAGGTTATGGGTTTTAGAAACTAGTTTAAATTCTGGGGTGTTACAATATATCCCCCTTGGGATCATTCATCCTCGAATGAAGACAAAGCAAGCTGAGTTTGGAAGGGAAGAGCTGTAATACTTACCAACTGAGTACTATAAACTGATATCTAACTAAATCGAGTTTCATGAACATGCAAGGGAAACTAATGGAACAAGGTACTGGGGTTGAATTACACAAGAGTAAACTGAGAAACTAAAGAAGAACTATTACCTCAAGCTGAAACTGAATTGGAGGGAAAGAGGTGAGGGTACTTGGACATCATGGCTGCTTCTTCTTCCCAAGTAGCTCCCTCTACGGACTGATTTCTCCACAAAACCATAACTGAAGCGACTTCCTTATTCCTCAACCTACAAACCTAATGGTCAAGAATCTTAATTGGAACCTCTTCATAGATGAGGCTATCCTTCACAGCCACACTCTCTAAAGGTACTATCGAAGTCGGATCACCCACACATTTCTTCAGCAAGGATATGTGAAAGACTGGGTGAACTACTGCTGATTCTGCTGGCAACTCTAACTCATAAGCCACATTACCAACACTTTTCAGGATCTTGTAAGGGCCTACATACCTGGGACTGAGCTTTCCTTTCTTACCGAATCTCATCACACCCTTCATCTGTGACACTTCAGGAAAACCCAATCATCACTTTCAAACTCTATGTCTCTTCTCCAAACATCTGCATAGGATTTTTGACGATTCTGGGCTTTCTTAAGCTTGTCTCTGGTAAGCTGAACTTTCTCTATAGCCTCATGGACCGAATTTGGTCCAATCAAAGCTGCTTCACCTACTTCGAACCAACCAATAGGTGATCTATATTTGCGCCCATATAGAGCCTCATATAGGGCCATCTGAATGCTAGAATTGAAACTATTATTGTAGGCAAACTCTATGAGAGGTAAGTGGTAATTCCAACTACCTTTGAAATCGATCACATAATCCCTCAACATATCCTCTAGGATCTGAATAGTACGTCTGCCTGACTATCCGTGTGCAGATGAAATGCCGTGCTGAGTTTTACCTGAGTACCAAGGCCTTTCTAAAATGATCTCTAGAAGTGAGATGTAAATTGAGGGCCTCTATCTGAGATTATAGACAAAGGAACCCCATGCAACCTGACTATCTCATTGATGTAGAGCCTGGCATAGTCTTCCGCTGAGTCTGTAGTCCTAACTGCCAAGAAGTAAGCTGACTTAGTAATTTTGTCCATTATCACCAAAATGGAGTCATGCTGCTTGAGAGTATGGGGTAGACCCGTTATGAAATCCATGTTAATCACTTCCCACTTCCAAGTAGGAATGCTAATCTGCTGAGTCACACCTCCTGCTTTCTGATGTTCTACCTTTACCTGCTGACAGTTGGGGCACTTAGCCACAAAATCTGCGATGTCCCTCTTCATGCCATTCCACCAATAGACTTCCCGTAGATCTCGATACATCTTAGTGGCACCTGGATGGATGGAATATCTGGAATTATGGGCTTCTGCAAGGATCTGTTGTCTCAACTCACCCACCTTAGGAACACATAAGCGACCCTGATAATGAAGCACACCATCTCCCCCGGGAGAAAACCTCTACTCTCTGCTGATGAACCATACCCTTTAACTGAAGAAATATAGGGTCACTATCCTGCTTCTCCTTAACCTCTACTACCAATGAAGATTTTGCGCCGTTCTGAACTATCACACCACCATCTGTTGTGTCCATAAGGAAAACTCCTAAGCGAGCAATCCAATGAACATCTCTGGTTAATTCCTTCTTCTGTTCCTCAACATGAGATACACTATCCATGGACAGTCTGTTGAGAGCATCAGCCACTACGTTGGCCTTACCCGGATGGTAGAGAACATTGATGTCATAATCTTTAAGGAACTCAAGTCATCTTCTCTGTCAAAGATTCAACTCTTTATGGGTGAACACATACTGCAGGCTCTTATTATCTATGAACACATCAACATGAACACCATATAGATAGTGCCTCCAAATTTTTAGGGCCAAAACAACTGTTGCAAGCTCGAGGTCATGAGTCAGGTAGTTCTTCTCATGGTCCTTAAGCTGTCGGGAAGCATAAGCTATGACCTTAACCTACTACATCAAAACACAACCCAGGCAGACTCTGGATGCATCACAATAAACCACGTAACCATCTGAACCATCTGGTAGGGTCAAAATAGGAGATGTAGTCAACCTGGTCTTCAGTTCTAAGAAACTCTTCTCACACTTCTCTGACCACTGAAACTTGACCTGTTTCTGAATCAACTTGGTTAATGGGGCAGTTATGGATGAAAATCCTTCTACTAACCTCCTGTAGTAACCAGCCAAACCGAAGAAACTTTTGATGTCTGTCGGAGAGGTGGGTCTGGGCCAGTGCTTTACTGCCTTGATTTTCTGGGAATCAACTCGGATGCCATCACTGGACACCACATGACCAAGGAAAGTGACTGACTGTAACCAAAATTCACACTTGCTGAACTTAAGGAATAGCTGGCGATCCTTGAGGGTCTGAAGAACAACCCTCAAATGAGTCGCATGCTCATCTTTATTTCTACAGTAAACAAGGATATCATCAATGAGACGATGACGAATAAGTCCAAATACTATTTGAACACCCTGTTCATTAAGTCCGTGAAAGCTGCAGGAGCATTGGTTAGTCCAAAAGACATAACAACAAATTCATAGTGACCATATCAAGTTCTGAAGGCTGTCTTCTGGATGTCACTATCTCTGACTCTAAGTTGATGATAGCCGGATCTGAGGTCTATCTTGGAAAAATAACTAGCACCTTGAAGCTGGTTGAACAAGTCATCAATCCGAGGGATGGGATATTTATTCTTGATTGTGAATTTGTTCAAATGACGATAGTCAATGCACATCCTGAGGGAACCATCTTTCTTACGCACGAACATCATTGGAGCACCCCATGGCGAGATGTTGGAACTAATGAAGCCCTTATCTGGAAGGTCATTCAACTATTCTTTCAATTCCTTAAGCTCAGCTGGAGCCATTCTGTAAGTAGGAATTGAGATGGGCTGGGTATTTGGAAGGAGATCAATTTCGAAGTCGATTTTCCTTTCTGGGGGAACTCCGGGAAGATCTTCTGGGAATACTTCTGGAAACTCACTGACTACTGGAACTGAATCAAGAGTTGGGCTTTCGGAGTTTGAGACCTTAATCCAAACTAGATGATAGATATCCCCTTTGGAAATCATCTTTCTGGCCTTAAGGTAAGAGATGAAATGACCTACAGGCACTAAGTTACTACCCTTCCACTCTAGGACCAGCTCGTTAGGAAACTGAAACTGAACGATCCTAGTTCTAAAATTGACTGAGGCATAAAAAGAATGTAACCAATCCATACCTAGAATGATATCAAAATCCACCATTTCGAACTCCACAAGATTTGCTGAGGTGACTTTCTGGGAAACTGTAACTGGGTAATTTTTGTATACCCGTCTAGCTTTACCTGGGTCACCAACTGGAGTAGAGACTGAGAAGGGTTCTAGGAGAGTTTCTGGACTGACATTAAAATTTAATGCTATATATGGACTTATAAAGGATAGTGTAGCCCCTGGGTCTAGCAATGCATAAATGTCAGTATTAAAGACTCGTAATGTACCCGTGACCACATTGGAAGAGTCCTCTTGGTCCTGTCGACCCTGAAGTGCATATAAACTATTCTGGCGCTGACCACCACCTGTAGCAAAAGAGGCACCTTGCTGAGTAGGACGACCTGCTAGAGCTGTTGTAGAGTTGGCTTGATTCTGTGAACGAGTGTCCCTTCCCTTCTGAGAATTCTCAGGGCACTCTCGCATCCTACGGCCTAGCTTACCACGCCCAAAGAAATTTTTGTTGCCTGCCATGCACTCACCTTGGTGGTTTCTACCACACTTCTTACAAAGAGGATTTGTACGACCACTAGTGATAGTACCTTGGGAATTGGAGCCAGATGCTCTATCCCGCTTATCCTTCTTGAACATAGACACTGGGGCACTAGCAAAAGATGGAGCTAGTGCTGAATTTTTCTGGCGATATTGAGAGCGATTTCCACCCTCTGAACTCAGCTGATAGTGGATATAATCACCTGTCCTAGCCCTCTTAGCATCACCTCCCCTTTCCTTAATCTTTTCCTCCTCGATCTACTGAGCATAAGTAACTAACCTGGAGAAGTCCATTTTCTTAACAAGCATGGCCGATTTGAATTCCTTGACCACATCATCAGATACACCCGACATGAACTTACTCATTCGAGCTCGAGAGTCAGTTTCTATTACTGGAGCATACTTGGACAACCGTGAGAACTGTAAAGCATAGTCCTTTACACTCATATCATCCTGCCTCAAGTTGATGAATTCCTGAACCTTATCTTCCCTAAGCTCTAGTGGGAAGAACCTATCCAGAAAAGCAGTCTTGAAAATATCCCAAGTCACTGGTCCTGCATTGGCACAATGGAATTCTTTCCACTGCTGGTACCAAGTGTAGGCCACTCTTTTCAGCTGATAAGCAGCCAAGTCTGCACCCTCAACTGGAGTGACACCCATAATGTCAGTGACCTTCTTAATATCCTCTTCTTCTGACTTGGACCCATGAAAGTCTGGAGGGTTCATCCGAGTAGAGTCCCAGATTTTGGCTGCAGCGGCATTTACCTGAGGTGGAGTTGGTGTTGCAGCTTGCTGATTGACCTGGGCGGTCATGGCTTGAGCGAGCACTTGAAAGGCAGCCCTAAATTTGGCATGTGTGTCTTGCTTGTTCAAAGGGTCTGCTGGGGTTGCTGGCTGATTCCTACCGTTAACTCTTCTGGGAGGCATTTTTCTGAAATGTGAGGTGCACGAGTTAGAATAGAGAAGGACTAAATAGAGTTTATACTCTATAGAATGAACTGAAAAAGAAAGAAGGGAAGTTATTCCTAATGACGTCTCACAGCTTCTCCCCCATAACTGTGGCGCGCTTCACACTTATGAGAAAGACTCTACTTGACGCGGCTTTCAGACACCCTAGTACACTTGAACCTGATGCTCTGATACCATGTTTGTCACGCCGCAAGGCTACCCCCTAGACGCAACATGGTGCTTAGTGTCACAAGTGAACCCAAGCTAACCCATGGCATGGCATATCTATGAAAATAAGCAATTTAAGATAAAGTCACTATACGAAAGTTAAAATAGTATTAATATCTGAAAATGGGAAAAACCCAAAAGTTTATTTATAAATAGTATAGTGTTAGCTGAAAGTAACACCAATATCTGCTGAGTCTAATATATGTATGAAAGCCATCTAACTGATAGGAGTTGCTTGGACATGCCACAGATAACTCTAACTATATCTGAAACTATAAATAAGTACTGAAATAAAGGATGTCTATTGTTCTCGAGCTAATGAGGACTTACCACTGAGTTTCTGAGTACGGACCGGGAGTCAAACTATGCACGATCTAGATACTGAGTGTCTGGACCTACATTATAAAATGATGTAGCAAAAAAGCATATGTCATCACTTTGAATGTACTGAGCATGCAGGATATATACTAAGCTGGACAATATAAGACTGATCATGAAATAAACATGCTGCAAATAAACTTAGAGCTGAACTGAATGCAATGAGCAAGTATGAATAATGATATAACATGCTGAACTGAATACTGATAATACATCTGTGGGATACAAGGTCAATGCAAATAAGAGTCTAACTGTGGGAGACACTACTAACCGACATACCCCAAGATGAGCTAACTATAGGGCCAACCTGTAACCCTGGATGGAAGGGTGTTCATACCTTGCCAAGGGTATGAACAAGTCTGACGTGGATCCACTGTTGATGTCCACAAGGGACAAGGGTGTCAAGCCTAATCTGACGGGTGACCCCCTTTAGAACCTATGGTGGCACCGTAGTTTTAGAACTTAGGGATTGCTACTAAAGGTCTCAGCCTAAACTGACGGATGAGCCTTCATCCCTTAGTTCACTCGGTGCTAAGTTTACTCCCAACTGGATATAAGCAACGAATGCAAACTGAAGTGCTAGATAGCTCAAAGTACTGATATAATCTGAGAATGCACATAAATATACTGAAGAATATGACATCCAAATTCTGAAATCTGATTACCTGACTGAGCCTACCTAACAAGTATAATTTATGAAGTACTGAAAGTTATAAAAATTTAGGGTTTTGAATCCTGTACATGAACTATACTAATTTCCCAAGAAATATGTGATTGATACCGTAAGAACTGTAGGAACTTAAATACATTGATTCCCTAAGGATATAGAACCCTAGGTCTGAAACATGCAAGGGGAAAACTAAAGATTTTCTGGAATCTTGGGACCCAATGGGTGAAAGGAACCCACTAGTGAAGTCCCACATACCAGAGTGAAGATTCTACGGTTGAATCTTTGGATTCTGAGAGGAACTTGGAGGAAACCCCTTTTTGCCTTGTTCTTGAGAGAGTGCATTTTGTTCTTAAGATATTTGCTAAGTATGAGTGGTTGAGGAGTAATGATGGAAAAGTAGAGTTAAAACTCTCTAATTACCCCCCAAAATGACTTAGAATTGGAACTAAAATAATAGGGAAAAGACCGGACTGCCCCTACTTCAGGCTGGAATTTTTCTGGAAAAACCTCCACCAGATGGGATGCCCGACGGGCGTCGGCCCTGGTGTTGGAATGGGGCAAGAGGGGCTGGTCCTAGGGGGAATTCCCACAATGGCTCCCATGGCCGGTCACTTCAGCGATGCTCGTAGCATTAGCCCATTGGGGAAAGGATGGCAGGGTCTAGGCGGCTGGCCCTTTCTCGCCGGCTGGCCGATGACCCGTCAGACTGCCAATGCCCGTTGGGTCCCTTGTCATATTGGAGCCGGCTGAAACCCAACTCCTGGCCCCTTCCCACGGGCACCCTGATGGGCCGTCATGTCCATGATACCCGTAGGCCAGCCCGTGAGGCTTTACCAAGGCTGAAATTTTGTCAAAGTTTTCTAGGTTCTAGGTTTTATAAACTGGTTTAAATTCTGGGGTGTTACATGCACTATCTAGCAAAGTGGCCTATCTCGCCACACTAATAACAACCCCAGCCGAATGTGTCACTCTATGAAGACCCGTCTAAATCAGAATAACTACTACGACCTGTGGACCCTGAATGAGCACCTAGTGGAGCAGGAACAATACTCTGGCTACTCTGACCATCAGCAGCCTGTAATGCCACTTGAACAGGCTGCCTCAGCTGGAAGCATTACTGGTGCCGACTCATACCAAAGTGGCCTCTACCTCGTGCCTGTGAGCTGCTGAAACTTCCCTGATGGCGGGGCCTCTTATCCCTGCCTTCTTGGGTCTTATAAAGTGCGCCCTCAATAGTACGGGCATGATCTACCACCTTCAGAAATGACTGGCCTGATGCTACCATACCCTCTGTAGCCAAGCAATGGTGTAAAGCCAATCCCCAGACAAAGCGATGCATCCTCTCATGCTCGGTGGGAGGAATCATAGTGGCGTGCCTAGCCAACTGATGGAAGTGAACCTCGTATTCAGAAATAGACATGGAGCCCTGCTCCAACCCAGCAAACTGATCCATCAATTACTGTCTTATGCTACATGGTACATACTTCTCCAGAAAAGCTGCGGAGAACTAGGCCCAAGTAAGCTAAGGTGACCAGGCTGGCCTGCAAGCTACATATGACCTCCACCGTTGTTTTGCTAGATCATCTAGCTGAAATGTGGTGTAATCTACTTCATGTGGCTCAACTAATCCTAAATTTTGCAATCTCTCCTAGCAGCTAGTCAGAAACTCATACACATCCTCCCTAGAAGCAACTGAAAACCTCAGAGGACCCAATCTCAAAAACCTACCAAGCATTTTCTGCTCCTCAGAAGACATAACGGGCCCATCTGGAATAGGTAGAACGATTGTAGGGATCAGAAATACCTCTAATCTGAGAGCCGCAATAGCAGGTTGAGCTCCTAAACCCTGAGCCACTGCCTGGGCAGAAGTCTGAGCCTCATCTCTAACCTGAGAACCAATTGGAGTACCTGATAAAGCTGTTGGTAGAGTCATACCATCAAGAAACCCGAGTAATCAAACCGAAGTGTCATGTAGTACTAGAATAGCCATGAAAACTACTGGATAGTGGGCTGGCCTCATGCTCTGCGGCTCATACTGAACCTCGTCAACCCCAACCTGATGCTCTGGTGATGGTAACCTAGCTTTGGCACGAGCTGGAACCTCAGCCCGTCCCCTACCTCGACCTCTAGGTCATCCTTTAACCCGTCCCCTAGTAGGGGCTCTAACTGCAAGTGCAGGGGCCTCGTCTTCACTCGCTACTGATCTCGTCCGAACCATCTGAGACAGTGTGAAACAACGATACTTAGGAGTTAATAAAGTCAAGGAATCATGATAAGGAATCAAACAAAAATGGAATCTTTCTTAAGAATGTCCTATGGCCTCTCGCAGATTGGATACGGACGTCATCATACTAATCCACGAGACTCTACTAGACACTTTTCTCTTGTACTGACAAGACCGATGAACCTAGAGCTCTGATACCTCTCTGTCATCACCGAATTGATCCATGATGGCGCCTACATAACCCCCAGTAGGCCAGCCAAACCCAATAATGCGGAAGACAATAAAAGCAGTTTAAGTAAGAAAGCAGAAGATAATAATAATAAGGGATATACGGCCAATAGTATATATACATATAACCTGTACAAAATATAAAAAAGATGGCCCTAAAGTGACCAGGAAGACAAAACATACAAAAGAACCAACCTTGACCTGGTATCGCCAGTACAAGAGCTTCTAAAGTATGGAGTAGCTATACAACAGACTCTGTCTATCCAAAATATAAAATATAGACAGATATGATAGATGGAAAGAATGTAAAGTCTCCAAGGTGCCAAAAGCTCACTGCGATCTGAACTGCAATAGGTCTCCATCTATGGGAGGATCAGTGAGGGTGGATCGTACTAGGTGTTGCATCAGAAAAAAGATGCAGAGTGTTGTATGAGTACCAAGACAATGGGTACCCAGTAGGAATCATAGGCTGACCAAGCATAGAAAGATAATATATAATAGAAATTACAGAAAGTAAGCTAACTACAGGGATCCACCTAAAGCTAGTTATAAAACTAAAAACAGAACTAACCGAACCGACAAGAAGGAAAATATTAACAGAATTAACACGGGCAACCGATAATCCAAATATACTCATGCCAATGCAATGTGAAGTGAATTGATGTGATGCATGCATGTATAAAAGTAAAACCCAAAATAACACATCGGGTGCCCAGAATTTAACATCAAACTCATCAACATATGCATAGGAAATAAAAACCCAGAATATTACATCAGGCGCTCAGAATTTCACATTGGACTCATCAACATATGCAAGCACCTGGAATCGATCATCGGACTCATCAACAGAAAAGTAAACGGAGAAAAGGTCCGAAAATTTCCCTCAGACCAGCATAAAAATAGTTTTTTTCCTTTCCCTTCCAAAACCAACATTAAAACCAGAAAAATACTTTCCTTTAAGGTCCAAAAATAATAGTAACTATAGTAAATCTCAAGTTTGGAACCAAAACCTCGAAAATCATTACTTTTTATACAAATGGCATGAGAATGCAGAATAAGCATGTAAATTTCCATATTGAGAGAATATAGTACCCAACAAGGGCAAAAATACCCTCCAATCAAGAGAACTCACCTGGAAACTCCACCCAAATCTAAACTATGGCCTCGGGCCAACAGTTACGCACAATGATAAAATTGAATGGGATGAATAGGAAAAATAACTACGGAAACAACTACAAATAACCACTCTACCTCTAAAATCACCTAAAAACATACTAAGGATTCTATGATAGGCACAACAATTCTACGGGCTCATAGACTAAGGATAACATAAATAATTCTAATCTACGATCCGAAATTGCCAAAATAATACAAGATAATTTAATCCTAATTCTACCTAGAGTCCAACCTAACATTCCAGCAATATATATAATATAAAATCTAACTAATCTAAAACTAGGAAAGTAAACTGTAACCTACCTCAGGGCTGAATCACAAACACGAACGGTCACTCATGTGCCTTCCTCTTTCTAACGGCCTCAGAAAGCTGCCACGCTATCAAGAATATAACCCAAGTGTCAAGATGAGAAGAATGACACCCATTATTGCTATACGAAAAATCGGGTAAAAAAATAACCCTAGGGTCCCGTGGAATAAAATGGAAAACAAAAATCACAATTATGTTTGCAATGGGTTAAAGAACCCATGCCTAAAATTGAGCGCGAACGGGACTCATTTTGGGGCCCAAAATAGCCTTGAAGCCTACTTGACCAAGGAATTTAAAAGAAGAATCTACAGGAGTTGAAGACGGAAACTTACCAATAAGAGACTACAAAATGATCCCAGACAAGAAAGGTAGGTAGAACCAGCTTTTGGATATGATTGCGGTGAAATTTGGAGCTTTGGGGATATGTTTTAATGGAGGAAACACATGTGAAAATGTTGGAAGTGAAAGAATTAGAGTTGGAAATGGCAACTTAAAGTCTGCCACTGATGCCTAGGCGCACGCGGCCAAGCACTTCGTACGTGGCCCTGCATACGCAGCCAGACGCACGCGTACGCGAAGTCAAGGCGGAGGCCCAAGCCAACGGCATGCCAGCGCATACGCGGGCTGGCCACCGCGCACGCGGCCTGCCAGATGCCTAGGTAATGGCCAACAATGAGGGGGTCGGCTGGTGCTCTTGCATATACGCGGCCATGCCCCCGCATGGGCAATGGCCTGCTGGTGCATAACAGCAACCAGCTGCCTACAACTATGCCAACATGAGAAAATTCTCTAATGGACCCTCGTGAATTCATCTGGGGTCCCGTGAACAGAAATGAGCTGAGCTTTTCAACTAAAAATAGCATTTTAGACTCAACGGAATCAACAAAAATCACAACAGAGGTCGATTTAACAAAAAGTGGGCCCCATGCTCAAAAACCAACTTTAGGGCAACTTTTTCAAAATGGAACCCAAGGGCCAAAAACAAGTTCAGAAGCCTCGAGACCCGAACCACAGGTCCCTCTAGCCTAAAGTTGATATTCCAAAGCTAACAACACTGGCAAAAATTCCATCCAAGGCTGTCTTCTCCGAATGTTGACCAAAGTCAACCCCACAAGCCAAACTGGCCTGAAAACATAGAAAATAACACAAAACCAGATCGAAAGCACCCAGACTCAGACCAAGGGTTCCACTAGACCAAAATCTCTATTTCTGAGTCAACAAAACTATCGGAATTTGATTCTAAGCATGTTTAACAAGAAAGTTGACTGACACCAAAGATTTTCTAAGTTCAAGTTCTAAAATAGGGAAATGGTTATAATGATTTAAAAAATGGCTCCGGCACCAAACTGCCAGTCCTGACAAGTTATAAATGACTTGTAGCTACTGGAGCAAATCTCGAAACGCAGAAAAATCCTGAAAAACTAAAAATAACCTGGAGGGTCATTACAGAATAATCTTTATGGATCATAACATGTCACTTTCTGCAGCCTTACCATTTTAAAGGATGATTGGCCATCGTGAATTGGTTCTTCGGTGGATCGCTTTTGAGCAGCCTTGCCATTTGAGAGGATGCTTGGCCATTGTGAGTTGATTTTCTAATGTATCACTTTTGAGAAGCCTTGGCATTTAGGAGGATGAGTGTCTAGCATAGGTTGATGATGCATCACTTTCTAGCACAACTTTGGCCTTTACAATATATTATTTGGGCCTTAATTATTGACATAACCTGGCCATGTATTGAGATTTTTAACCTTTTGAACATATTGAACTAAAAATGCTTATTTTTGTCACGACCCAATTTCTCGGTCATGTTGGCACCTACAATTCCCTGGTAGGAGAACCAATCCCTGTAGACCAGAACGGTTAGTAATGGGCAACTATCCAATAATGAAATGGAAGTAAAGGTAATATAAGCAAAAACAAGGGTTATACGAGAAGAAAAGTAACAACAGGAGTATATAAGAAGCTAAAGCCAACCCAAGAACTGGTATGATAGTATATAAGAGCCGAAACTACATATAAAGAGTACAAAGGGATCCAAAACAATATATACATAATGTCTCTGAGTAGTAAGAGAGTACAAAATACAAAAGATAAACTAAAGTCAAGCTCCAGTCACCAAGATCTTACCCGCAGTCTAGTCGATCCAAAAGTCTCCTCGCACGAGTCTCCCATAAGCTAGCAGCGATGGCTCACACTAGGATCTGCACCAGAAGACGTAGAGTGTAGTATGAGCACCAAATGCGAAGCAAATAGTACACAGTAGGTATCATAGGCCAACTGGGCACATATAAGATAAAAGAATAGTAATACGCAGAGTAGAAATAAATAGTCACAGAAAACAACAAAGAAGCACACAGAAGCAAGAACAGAAGGAAGGCAACAGAAAGCAACATACAAGGCTAGCAAATAGGATATATACTACAGGCACATGTGAAAGTAAGAAAAGATGCACCTGGGGTCCTCGCAATAATAGTATATATAAGAAGAGATTTAGAAACAGGAAGGATACCGGTAACCTCAAGTGAAAAGAGAAGGGAGAAGGAGAATAAAGGTATTCATGCTTGGAAACAAGATTCAATAACCAAACTAAGCAAGCTAATCTCAAGTCAAGAAACTAACAATCGGTAGTTCAAGAACAACTTTATCAATATCCAACCTCATATGCAACCATGATAGGAATCAATACCGCGATAGAGTAACAATAAGTCTACCTACAGTCCCCCAGCCACTCATACAATTGAGGAAGGCAATCAAGTGATAACAAATCCTCGGGCTGCCCATAAAACTAGAGTGTACACTCCGCAAATAGAAAACAAGGGTTAAATCTCACACAAATGGATGGTATGATGCATGATGGAACCTGGATGTAACAGTAACTCTGTATGTACCTCCTTCGGCGCCTATAGGTCCTAGAAGGTAGGTTTCATGGAAGGACACTGCCCGTATACCTCTACGCCATCGTATACCGCTTCTCTGGTGCATAAAACCCAAAGCCCCTGGCCCATATCGGCAAGGTCCGTGGAGATTCTTGACCACATACTATAACTCAATCTCAAAAACCTCATCCACAATGCGTATGGATCCAATCTAGTAGCTCAACCTCTAATATGCAAACCCAAACTCTGTCCAGGTGTAAAATAGTGAAATAAGTCTCAAAACCCCATCAAGGGAGCCCGAGCATAACCGGGTCTAAAATAATGGTAAAATAGCTCTGGTGCTCTGTTTGAATGAGTCTAATATCTTCTCTATTTAATAAAAAGCCAAACTAGCACTACGGCTCTGTCGAGTCTAGTGGTAGTAGTAAAACTGTGATAAAACCATCCTGTAACTTTTTTACCCCAAGAAGATCCACAAAATCATTCCCAACCATTTCAAATTCATTTTGGTTGAAATTGGGCCCCCAAGGCCATGCAAGTTTAGAAAAAATTAGTAATAGTGGCCCAAAGCCCAAAATCGTAGTAAAATATGGTTAAAATCCCCTTATATGCATGGAAATGACATGTTCAATCACAAGTAGCAGCCCAACAGCTCACAATCGACCTAGCAGCCCTACACATGCTCCAATTGCTCTATAGCACTGATAACCAGCCTAAAATTGTGATAACGATGTTTGGGACACACAGACATCCCTGAATAACCCACTATCTATGGTCCAGAGTTAAAACAAGGTCACACAGAACCATAAGGGTGATAATATCATACTATGAAGAATACTACACATAATGGGGGAAAGAAACGAGGCAAACATGGAAAAGCGGTCAAGGTCTGTGGTGCCAAGCTAATAACCCAACCCAAGGATGCCAACTAGTACAATTTTATCCGGTATATGCAAAGTCTAGGGAGTTTAGACCGTAACCTACCTGTCTTCCGGCGATAAGCTGCTGGAACGATGATGTCAAAGGCCAAACCGCTCCAAGAAGCTCCAAATGACAATCAAACTATCATAAATATAAATAACACATTAAAATGGGACTAATGATACCCATATTGCCATAATTATTGTTGGGTCGAAATTTGGGCCAAAAGCGGGCTCGCGGGGCCTACAACCCAAGGCTAGAAATGAAAGAATGCACAATGATCACGATGATCACAAGAGTACATGCCCAGAAAATTAGAGAATTTGGGCATGATTTCTGAGCTAAAACAGCCCCTACAAGTTAAGGAACTAAAGAGGGACTTTTAAGAATGAAAAATAGGAAATCGGCCAAGAATAACTTAGCACAACAAGAGAATTACGCCAAGATCGTTAGTTCTACGAACCCACGATCATGCAAGCCCAAGAAGAACAGAATTTACAAGAATTTCCAAGTTCCAAGAATTTACAACAATGGAGTTTTAATAAATGGAGAAGAAGTGAGCTTTGGTAAAGGAGAACTCACCAATAGTCGGGAGAACACGAATTTGTGATGAACAATAGATTTCCCCAAGTCTATGAACTAATTAGACCAATTTTTAGAGAGTATATTAGTGTTTAGAGTTGGGGAAATTAACAAAGATGGCTGGAAAAATGAATGGGCAGGGCTTAAATAGTTATTGCCCATGGCCTGTGTGAACGTGCCAGGCCACTGCATATGAGGGCATGCGAATGCGGTTAGGCAGTGCACAAACGAAGGCTAGGCGCCTGCCTTGCACGTACGCGGCCAGGCCACCATGCACGTGGGCCTGCAGACGTGGCCAAGCAGCACCTACGTGATGGCTTAGCGGAGGGGCGACTGACATATGACCTACACGTAGGCGGCCAGGCCACGTGTAGGTGAAGGCTAAGATGTTGCCATGACAGCACAACTGCCAACAACCAACACCAAGAGGGAATTTTTCTCCGACGGGCCCTCAGGAACCCATTCGGAGTCCTATGAATGTAAACGAGCCAAGCTATTAGACTAAAAATGGCATTTTTGACTCAACGGAATCTATGAAAATAAAAATGGAGGTCGATACGATGAAAAAATTGGGCCCCATGCCTAAGAACCAACTTTAGGCCAAACTTTCCAAAATGGAACCCCATGGCCTAAAACAAGTCCGAAAGCCTTATGACCCAAACCAAAGGTCCCCCTAGCCTAAAGTCAACATTCCGGAGCTAATAGTGTGGTCAAAATTTCCATCCGAGGCTGTCTTCTCCAAATGTTGACCAAATTCAAACATTCAAGTCCAGCTTGGCTAGAAACACAAAAACTCACACAAAATAAAATCAAAAGCTCCCAACCCCCGACCAAGGGTCCATCTAGACCAAAATCCACACTCTAGAGCTAACGAAACTATCAGAATTTGATTTTGAGCGTGTTTACCAAGAATGTTGACTGAAGTCAATGAATTCCTAAGTTAAAGCTCTAAAATGGGAAAACGACCATAACGACCAAATGAACAGCCAGACACTAAACCACCAGTCCCAGCAAGCCGTAAATGACTTGGGGCCACTATAGGAAGGCTCTAACAGTACAAAAAAGGCATAAATGCGAAAATAACCAGAAGGGTCATTACAATTTTCTTCACTGATAATTTTACTTGAGTTTCATGATTTGCTCTACCACTAATTTTTGAGTTGATTCATTGATACTAATTTTAATTATCATTATTATTATGACTATTATTATCTTGTTAACTCTTTTCCCTAGACATTCACTAAGTATTTGTAATGACCCTCCGGGTCATTTTCTAATTTTTGTCCCTTTTTTGCATTTCAAGCTTTCCCTTAGCGGCTACAGGTCATTTATGACTTACCAGGACTGAAAGTTTAGTGCCTGAGCTGTTCGTTAGTTCGTTATGACCACTTCCCTATTTTAGAACTTGAACTTAGAAAATCTTTTACTTTGGTCAACTTTCTTGGTGAATGTGCTCAGAATTGGATTTTGACAGTTCTATTAGCTCCGGAACAGGAATTTTGGTCTATTAGGACCATTGGTTTGGGTCTGAGTGCTTTCGGGTTAGTTTTGTGTTGCTTTGTGGGTTTTAAAGTCAGTTTGGCGGGTAGGGTTGACTTTGGTCAACATTCAAAGAAGACGACCTCGGATGGAAACTCTGTCAGTGCCGTTAGCTCCAGAATGTTGACTTTGGGCAAGGGGAACCTTTGGTTTGGGTCTCGAGGCTTCTAGACTTGTTTTTGGATTTTGAGTTTTGAGTTGGTTTTGGGTGTGGGGACCACTTTTCATTAAACCAATCTTTGTTGGGATTTTTGTCAATTCCATTAAGTCCGGAATGCCGTTTTGGTAGGGTAGCATGGTTGGTCTGTGTTCACAGTATTCTGGATGAATCCCGAGGGTCCGTCGAAAGATTTTTAGACTTGGGGGAAATTGTTGGTTGTTGCACTATGTTGCAGACCATTTTGGTCTTCGAGTCCGTGAAGCTTCCATCGCGTTCGCGATAGTCTAGTTTCTTGACCATCACGATCGCGAAGGTTGTTCATTGCGTTCGTGATAAAGCCAGCTGGGACCCGGCTTGGCTTCCTCTTTGGTAACGCGGCTTGGAACATCGCGATCGCGATGGTTTGGCCAGCTGTTCCTTGCGAACACTGGGGTCCTATCGTGATCGTGATGAAGGACCCCTGGCAATTATATAAAGTTTCAACTTCATTTTCTCTTTCAAAAATCTGATAAACACCACTATCAAAGCTCCAAAGCTCCAAAGCTCTTAATTCCAGTTTCCTTGCTCAGTGTCCTTCATCCAGTAAGTTCCCTCATCACCCCTCTACTCCTTCTGCTTTATCCTCGTAATTCCCCTGCTAAACTCCATTGTTGTTAATTTTTAAATTGGGGTGATCCTTGTAGAAATCTGATGTTGTGGGGACTGCATGTGCTTGAATTCGTGCAACTCACCTCCGTGACGTATTCCTCTTGTCGAGGTAGGTTCACGCCTTTAATTCTGAGTTTTTCCCATTTTAATTCCGTGAATTAGTAGCACTTCGGGGCTGTTTGGGCCTCGAATCAAGCTCCGTTCGCACCCAAATTTTGGGCATGGGTTCCTTAACCCGATGCGAGCATAGTTGTAATTTTTGTTTTCAATTTTGTTGCACGAGCCCCGAGGGTCATTTTTCCAACCCAATTTCCAACCCCTTTTTCCGTATAGCAATATGGGTGTCATTCTTCTCGTCTTGACATCTAGAGTTATGTTCTTGATAGTGTGGCAGCTTTCTGAGGCTGTTAAGAAGGGGAAGGCACCCGAGTGACGGTTCATGCTTATAGTTTAGCCCTGAGGTAGGTTACGATTTACCTTTTAGACTGAGTTTAGTTAGATAATATATATTTGTATGATACTGGAATGCTAGGTTGGATTTTAGAAAGACTTTAGGCTTGAATCCTGTTTATCAGGTTAATTGGCCATTTTGGGTTTTTAGCTTAGAACTGCATATTATTCTTAGCCTAGGAGCTTGCTTCTTCTGCGTGACTAGTATAGAATCCTTATCATGATTTTAGGAGGCTTTAGAGGTAAAATAGAGTTTTCTTGTTGGTTTTTGCTTTTTATTTTCGCTTTACAGCTTTATTCTATCATTGTGTGTAACTATGGGCCCAAGTCCATGGCTAGGATTTGGACAGAGTTCCAGGTTAGTTCTCTTGGTTTGGAGGGTATTCTTGCCCTGTTTGATCTGATGGCGTGGTTTTCCTTCTGTTTGTGAACATTCATACTCATATTGCATGGCATATCATTGGTACAACATGGATATGTTTTTCAAAGGTTCTTGGTTTGAAATGAGGCTTTACTATGGTTGTGGAGATTTCTGAACTTGAATAAAAAGTACTTTGAGTTTTACTATGGGATTTTAGAAGGAATAGGAGAAACTACTATTTTATGCATATATTTATAGTTCGATGCGGTATTCCGGACCCCCGATGCATTATTCCAGGTATTTTACTCTCATATATATACATATTTATAGTCTGATGCTGTATTCTGGACCGCTGATGCGTTATTTTGTGTATTTTACTATTTCACATATATATATACATAGTCCGATGCGGTATTTCGGGCGCCCGATGCGGTATTTTTGGTTTATATTATATTGCATTCATACATACATCATCGTGCACCACATTGTATTTGCTTTGGCACGTGGATTGACTCTGGTTGGCTTGATGTTATTTTCCTTTCCTTTTCTTTTGTTAGTTTATTGGCATGTCTCCGGCTTTATAACTAGATTTAGGTGGATCCTTGTATAGTTAGTTGCTTTCCTGCAATCTATTTTTATATATATTATCTTTCTGCACTCGGTCAGCATATGATGCCTACTGAGTACCCGTTGCCTTGGTACTCATACTACACTCTGCATCTCTTTTTCTGATGCAGAACCTAGTACAAGCCACCCTCGCTGATCTCCTGTTGTTCGAGGCCCGTTGTTGTTCGGATCGCGGTGAGCTCCCGGCATTTTAGAGACTTTACATGCTTTCCACCTTGTACATTTGTCTATATTTTGTATTTTGGATAGACAACATCTATTGTATAGCTACTCCTTACTATAGTCGCTCTTGTACTAGTGACACCAGGTCTGGGATTGTTCTCGAGTCTGTTTTGTCTCGTTGGTCACTTTAGGTCCTTCTTATGTATGTTTTGTACAATGGTAGGTATATATGCTATTGGCCCTGTATTTTCATTTATGTCTTCCACTTTCCTTTAGTTTAATTATTATTTATTATCTTTCGCGTGTTTGGGTTAGGCTTGTCTACTAGGGGTTATGTAGATGCCATAATGACCCAGTTTCGGGTCATGATAGAGTGGTATCAGAGCTCTAGGTTCACCGGTCTAGCTAGTACAAGAGCAAGTGTCTAGTAGAGTCTCGTAGATCGGTACGATGATGTTCGTATCCTATCTGCGTGAGGCTATAGGACATTCCTAGGAATGATTCCATTTTGTTTGATTCTTGATCGTGCGTCCTGGATTCTATCAACTTCTAAAACTTTAGTTCTTTCCTTCCTCCTCAGAAACCCAGGACGAGTATGACAACAAGCGACGATGAGGCTTTTATGCATGTAATTCTAGTGCTTCATTCAGCCCCGGGATTTCAGAGTGTGGGCTTACTGCTTCGGCTAAAAGGGGGTTTGGGGCTAGCCCAACTTCTGCTATCATATATGGCTACCTAATTCTTCAGGGAGCCATGGCTTGGACTCCGAGCCTTCCTGAGGGTGTATCTGTATCACGGGTATGGGCAGCACCCAGTTCTTCGAGAGGTGCTTTGGCTAGGTTTAAGGTTACGGTTTCCCCTACCTTAGACTTCGCATTTATCGATTATAATTGTATTAGTTAGGCATCCTTAGGTTGGGTATTCTAGGTTGGCACCCCAGACCTTGCCCGCTTCTTCTACCATATTATTTCTTGCTTTGGTTGTAGTATTACACTTATGGCCCCGCGTGGCCTTTGTATATGCCTTTGGATCATAGATGGTGGGATATTTGAGAATGTCCACGAGTCTCGAACATCGAGTTATTATTTTAGGTTGGTTATGTATTCTATAGAGCTGATTGTGCCTGTGCAGGGCTGATAGGTTAATTGCGAGTCATTAGGCTATTTTGTGTTTGCGATCATATCATTCACGCAAAGGGTTACCTGCATATTTTACTACTGTTTTGGCTATGAGCCTACTATAAATGGTTTATAAAACTTGCATGGCCTTAAGGGCCCGCTTTTGATAAAAATGATTCTAAAAGGGATTTGGAACTGACTTTATGGATTTTCTTGGAGGAAAAGGAGTACTATGAGGATTCATGGATGATCATACTGATGCTAGGCTCGTCTGTGCCGTAGTGCTAGACATGCTTTCATTATGGATTTAGTCCCGGATATACTTCGGGCACCCTACATAGAGGTCTGAGATTTGTTGTTTGTTGTTTAGACCCGGATAGAATCCAGACAATTATGCTTTGAGATCCCTTGTGGTCACTTAGACCTGCATGGATCCTGCCAATCCGGACTAGGGGCACAAGCTACGAGTGCTCGGGGAGGTTCATACAGCACTACGATCACACCTAGTTCCATTATATCATCCATATTGTGTTTGGATTCTTGTTTGCTATTTGTTCAGTGTGCGCTCTGATATTATAGGATGCCAGAGGGATTGTATGCTCTTGTGTGAGTTCCTCGAGTGTACGAACGCTTGTCGGTGCTGTAGGTGCTTTAGTGTAGGCCATCTTCTTGTAGTATTGGGTAGCGACCTTCCAATCAGTTGAAGATTTACTTATTCCCTCCTATGATAGTACTTATGATTTTAGGGTGTATGTATCGGAGTTCTTGGTAGTTGAATTCTTTAGTAGTGGATGGGGTGTGTTGACCTTGTGAGGTGGCTACCTAGGGTTTGACTCGTGGGTGGGTCTTGTTAGCTTTATTTCTGGTTTTAGTCATGGTTCTAGGTTTGGGCTGAGTGTTTTCTTTTGTCTAGCGGTCTTAGGTGGTCTTTTCCTAGGTCTTTATCTACCGTGTGCTAGTAGTTATTCTGTTAGTATGGTGTGGTACCGGTGGTAGTGCTGGAGTTTGAACTCCTGTCTTAAGTCGGGTGGTGTTGGTTATGCTGATGAGCATTGGTTGGTTTTGTTTTCTCGGGTTATATGAATCGACCTTTCTTAGTGTTGGGTTTGGTAAGTTAGCAAGTATGGTTGTTTTCGTGGTTCCTTCTGTTCTAAATCTAGATGAGTTTCTTTTTGCCCTCTGCAGTTCTGGATGATATAATCAAGTTTGAGTATGGCATTGTGGTCGGGTTCTGGATTTATCTGTTTGGCTAAGTGTTGGTTGTAGCATCGTGACTAAAGTTTGACTGTGGGATTGTGGCTTTGCGGTTGGATTTTTTATTATAGCATTTTTCTTTGGTTAAGTCAGTCATTCGGCCTACCCTTATTCCATCATATCAAGTGTTGCCAGTAGGAGTTGTGGGAGCTAAGGGAATAGCTCCAGGTTGCATTTGAGAGAGAGCTTGTTAGGTTTGATGTTTCTATGGAAAGGGTGTTGTTGGGTTTGCGAAGTAGGGTGATAACTCCTTGTTCGTACTTTTGTGTTTAGTTGTTAGTGGAGGTGACAGTTGAGAGTCGCTTGGGTTTGTGGGTGTTGATATGATTCGACTGACTACATATTGTAGTAGCTTATCTTCGATTGGTCCGGGGTCAGAAGTTCTATTAATGAGGGATCGAGGTGGTGGTCATTTTCAGTACTACCATTGGGGACTCATTACATCAGTTGTGATTTCCTGTTTTGTTTGGTAAATGATCCAAGTCTTTGTAGCACTACGATTTGAGCAAACTGTATGTTCAGAGCCTAGATAACTCCAGTTCCTATATGCTCATCGGTAGTGTATGGGTCTACGCAGAGGTTCGACAGAGGTATTGATTGCTAACTAGTATTGGATTTCAGAATCGTGGGCTAGCAATCTACTCTGGGTGGTTCATGGTTGGGTCTCTTCGGTTGCAGCTTTTAGTGTTGGGAGGCGACGAGTTCGAACAACTTAGCTTCCTTATTTCAGTTATGGAGTGACAGTTAGCCTTGGACACCTAGTCCTTGGCTAACCTTTGAGCTAGGCTGGACGTTCCACTTTTCGATTATTTTCTAGATAGTACAAGGTCCTTTCTACTATGGTTGGACAGATTCAGTAGCGTAAATTTGAGATTCAGCGGTAGGGTATTATGTGTGATCAGATTGTGCGGGTTGAGACTAGTGAGGCTATTGTGGGTTCTAATGATACTTTGAGGATGGTGGTCACCTTTGTATCCAGAGGATTTGAAAGCTTGAGTTGTTGGTCCTTCAAGGGTTGTCTTTTATATGGGGTTCCAGTGTTGGTTAGACTCAGCTGGTATGGGAGAAAAGTTTGGTATGTTATATGCTTTAGATTTGATGGTTTTGTGTGTTGGTGCAGTAGAGCGGTTGATTCAAGCCAAATAGATGAGTTAAAGGTGTATGCAAAATTTCTATAGCTAGATGGCAACTTTGAACCTCAAGCACCTTTTTCCCTTTGCCTTAGGGGTGTTTTGGCTTGATATTCGTGGCGAGGTGGACTTCTTCCTGAGGTGATACTAGTAAGGCGATTTCAGATTCGAATTGTGTTTGAGTATTTTGAGTAGCAGCAGTACTTTGTAGAGTTTGGAGCTTGGCTGATGATTACAGACTCCGTGGTAGGCTTACCACCCTCCTTGCATAGGCTTGGTCTTGGTTTGGGTCTTTTGGGCAAGGTTTCCCTGGTTTGTTTATTTTCAGTTGATTCAGACTTAGCACAGTTCCGCGAGGTCGGATTTGTTTGACAGTTTGGAAATTTCTCCATTGACACAGGGTGTTCATTCATTTAATTTCCAACCTTGGTGTGCAAGCTACAATCGAGTTCAGATGGTTGGTTCAGTTGGGTTCAGTTATTGAATTTGATGATAGTAAAAGTGTTTGTTTGTTGGTTGATGGTTAGTCGGGACAAATAACTCCAGTTTTTAGGGATACTCTATGGGTTGTCATCTTGGATGGCAAGGCTAGTAAGTTATAGCATCGCTTGGGTTGAATTTGACTATAAAGGGTGACTTTGTTCGCGGTGGAGTGCAAGCAGAAACTAGGGATCTCCGGCGTGTCCATTGATACTTTGAGAGTGGCTCGAGTGTGCGGCTCGTGTGCAGCTTCATAGTTATGGTGCAAAAGGATTCAGATCAAAATAAGGGGTTTTGCGGATCAGCGGGTTCATGAGTTGGAGTTTTAGGCTGGTGGCTTTTATGGGTAAACTTGGTTGTGATGTTAAGGATTCTGATCTTGTGTGTTGATCACCTCGGTTCTCTGGTTTTAGTGTTTTGTCGGTGCTTCCGTTCGAGATTCTTGAGGGTCAGTTTGGTTGGGAGATCTTTGGAGGATTTAGAGTTAAAGGTTAGAGTCTAGTTTGGCTGGTGAGGTATTGGGGGTAGGTAGTTTTCCTTTGGTTTAGCTCTATGGGATGCTGCCCAGTCGGGGAGGCTACCCGGGTTTCCGAGTGAGTGGTGCAGCTTAGTATCCATCTTCGTTTGAGTCTTTTGGTTCTATTTTGTTTCTAACATTCATGGATGAAAGTTCCTTTAATAGTGGATGTTGTATTGACCCTCCAGGTCATTTTTTGCCTTTCGTCCCTTTTTTGCATTTCGAGCTTTCCCTTAGCGGCTACAGGTCATTTATGACTTGCCGGGACTGACAGTTTGGTGCCCAGGCCATTTGCTAGGTCGTTATGACCACTTCTCTATTTTAGAACTTGAACTTAGAAAACCTTTGACTTTGGTCAACTTTTCTAGTAAACATGCTCAAAATTGGATTCCGACAGTTTCATTGGCTCCGGAATGGGGATTTTGGTATAGTAGGACCATTGGTTTGGGTCTGAGTACTTTTGGGTTGGTTTTGTGTTGCTTTGTGGGTTTTCAAGTCAGTTTGGCAGGTAGGGTAGACATTGGTCAATATTCGGAGAAGACGACCTCGTATGGAAATTCCATCAGCGTTGTTAGCTCCGGAATATTGACTTTGGGCTAGGGGGACCTTTGGTTCAGGTCCCGAGGCTTCCAGACTTGTTTTTGGGTTTTGAGTTTCGAGTTGGTTTTTGGTGTTGGGCCCACTTTTCATTAAAACGATCTTTGTTGGGAGTTTATTCGATTCCATTAAATTGGGAATGCCATTTTTTGTAGTGTAGCATGGATGGTTTGTGTTCACGGGGTTTCAGATAAATCCCTAGGGTCCATCGGAAGATTTTTGGACTTGGGGGAAATTGTTCGTTGCTGCACTAAGTTGCAGACCATTTTGGTCTTCGCGACTGGAGCTTCCATCGCGTTCGCGATGGTCAAGAAACTAGACCATCGCGATCGCAAAGGTTTCTCATTGCATTGGCGATAAAGCCGGCAGGGACCCAGCTTGGCTTCCTCTTCACGAACGCGGCCTGGACCATCGCGATCGCGATGGTTGGGCCAGCTGTTCCTCGCGAACGAGGGGGTCCTGTCGCGATCGCGATGAAGAACCCCTGGCAGTTATATAAAGTTTCAACTTCAATTTCTCTTTTAAAAATCTGAGAAACACCATTGTCAAAGCTCCAAAGCTCTTAATTCTAGTTTCCTTGCTCAGTGTCCTTCATCCGGTAAGTTCCCTCGTCACCCCTCTCCTCTTTACGAGTTTATCCTCGTAATTCCCCCGCTAAAACTCCATTGTTGTTAATTTTGAAATTGGGCTGATCCTTTTAAAAATTTGATCTTGTGGGGACTGCATGTGCTTGAATTCATGCAACTCACCTCTGTGACGTATTCCTCTTGTCGAGGTAGGTTCCCGCCTTTAATTCCGAGCTTTTCCCGTTTTATTTCTGTGAATTAGTAGTACTTCGGGGCTGTTTTGAGCCCCGAATCGAGCTTCGTTCGTACCCAAACTTTGGGCATAGGTTTCTTAACCCGCTGTGAGCATAGTTGTGATTTTTATTTTCTGTTTCGTTGAGCGGGCCCCGAGGGTCATTTTTCTGACCTGATTTCTGGCCCGTGTTTTCGTATAGCAATATGAGTGTCATTCTTTTCGTCTTGACACCTAGATTATGTTCTTGATAGCGTGGCAGTTTTCTAAGGTTTTTTGGGAGGGGAAGGCACCCGAGTGATGATTTGTGCTTGCAGTTCGACCCCGGGGTAGGTTACGATTTACCTTTTAGATTGAGTTTAGCTAGATAATATATATTTGTAAGTTACTGGAACGCTAGGTTGGATTTTAGAAAGACTTTAGGCTTGAATCAAGGTTTATCATGTTAATTGTCCATTTTGGGTTTTTAGCCTAGAACTGTATGTTATCCTTAACCTAGGAGCTTGCTTCTTCTTCGTGACTAGTATAGAATCCTTAGCATGCTTTTAGGAGGCTTTAGAGGTAGAATAGAGTTTTCCCGTTGCTTTTTGCTTTTTATTTCCGCTTTACCGCTTTATTCTATCATTGTGTGTAATCGTGGGCCCGAGGCCATGGCTAGGATTTGGACGAAGTTCTAGGTTAGTTCTCTTCATTTGTAGGGTATTCTTGCCCTGTTTGATCTGATGGCGTGGTTTTTCCTCTGTTTGTGAACATTCATACTCATATCGTATGGCATATCATTAGTACAACATGGATGTGTTTTTCAAAGGTTTTTGGTTTGAAATGAGGCTTTACTACGGTTGTGGAGATTTCTGGACTTAAATAAAAATTTCTTTGAGTTTTACTATGGGATTTTGGAAGGAAAAGGAGAAACTACTATTTTATGCATATGTTTATAGTCAGATGCGATATTCTGGACCCCAGATGCATTATTCCGGGTATTTTACTCTCATATATATACATATTTATAGTCCAATGCGGTATTTCGGACCCCCGATGCGTTATTTTGTGTATTTTACTATTTCACATATATATATACATAGTCTGATGCGGTATTCCGGGCGCCCGATGCGGTATTTTGGGTTTATATTATATTGCATTCATACATACATCATCGTGCACCGCATTGTATTTGCTTTGGCACGTGGATTGACTCTGGTTGGCTTGATATTATTTTCCTTTCCTTTTCTTTTGTTGATTTATTGGCATGTCTCCGGCTTTATAACTAGATTTAGGTGGATCCTTGTATAGTTAGCCGCTTTTCTGCAATCTATTTTTATATATATTATCTTTCTGCACTCGGTCGGCATATGATGCCTACTGAGTACCCGTTGCCTTGGTACTCATACTACACTTTGCATCTCTTTTTCTGATGCAGAACCTAGTACAAGCCACCCTCGCTGATCTCCTGTTGTTCGAGGCCCGTTGTTGTTCGGATCGCGGTGAGCTCCCGGCATTTTAGAGACTTTACATGCTTTCCACCTTGTACATCTGTCTATATTTTGTATTTTAGATAGACAACATCTATTGTATAGCTACTCCTTACTATTGTCGCTCTTGTACTAGTGACACCAGGTCCGGGTTGGTTCTCGAGTCTGTTTTGTCTCGTTGGTCACTCTAGGGCCTTCTTATA
Organism: Jaltomata sinuosa; assembly: GCA_003996215.1. Taxonomy (NCBI): domain Eukaryota; kingdom Viridiplantae; phylum Streptophyta; class Magnoliopsida; order Solanales; family Solanaceae; genus Jaltomata; species Jaltomata sinuosa. Next base: position 7,587 of record QJPP01001310.1, on the reverse strand, counting down.
TATATTTTGTACGATGGTATGTATATATGCTATTGGCCCTGTATTTTTGTTTATGTCTTCCGCTTTTTTTTAGTTTAATTATTATTTATTGTCTTCCGCGTGTTTGAGTTAGACTTGTCTAGTGGGGGTTATGTAGATGTCATCATGGCTCGGTTTCGGATCGTGACAGTATTCAGGTATATTATTATTGCTTTGATGATATGTTAAGTAGAGAAGAAGAGCAGGTACAAGGTGTCACAGAGACTATGAGTACTTCTTTTTAATTAAGACTTTGATAAGCACACTTACTTGTTTGTGGGTCTCCATTTAGTTGTTCTTTATGCATGATAGTTTCAGGCTGTTTCCAAAATTCAATTTTATTTCAGTATTTATTTAGAAGCTCCATAGATAAATACTTGTATTATGGGTAGTGCTTGAGAAAGTCATTGTTTGACTTGTTGGACTGTTTTGCCATGCTTAGCTAATAAATATTTTTCTATTATTTATACCATTATCATGTTTCTATTTAAACATTGTCTAAACATTAAGTATGCGTCATTGGCTTATGTAATGATTACGGAAAAGTAGTGTGACGTGTGATGTTTTTATAAGGTGCTTTTGTGTGGTTCTGTAGCATAATCAGACGCCTGTTGTGTCGAGGTCAAGTTTGAGGCGTGACACTTTATGAAGGCAAAAACAAATCTTTTCCTTGAAGATGCAACAATAATCGTATAATTAATTGACATGTCGTTCTACTAACATTTTAGCTGCCCAATTTTAGTGACACTTTCAAACAACTTTTTGTATGTACATGATCTTTAAATTTTAATTGATACTTTCGGTTGTCAGTTTTGTTCTCGAATGCCAATTTGAACAATTTAAAGTCTCCACTCATTCACTAAAATACTCTTTGCCTATTACTATACCATCCGCAAAAAAATCTTACAACTTACCAGGTGAAAGTATTGAGGAATATACCTATTGCAATTAATGCTCAAACAATTGAACTAAAAATTTGGTGATCAATTTTGATGATTTGAAGGAAGTTTACCAAAATTTTGACTTGATATGGAGTTTATGATTTTTTTTTTGAATATCGTAATTTTAAATTAAAGATATCAAAATATTTTTTTAATTTTGTGATTTTAAATATGTTATGTAGTATGTCGAAATTAAAGAATTACAAAATTAAAAAGAAATAATTTTTTATTTAATTAATTTTTTTTTAAAAAAAAATATATAAGACAAACAAATTAAAATGGAGGAGGTGATAAAACTGTCATACAGGATAAAACACTTTGTGACCTCCAATATTTTGCTAAAATAAAATGTCATGTGTGACTGGATTGAGTCAGCACAGACGTGAATCGTGAGTAGCACACTCTGACAGTGACACTTAAATGTAAATTAATGTGGTTGACTAGAATGAGTGAGTGCGTCTCACGTCTATTTTTTACATAAATAAAATTAGAATGTCGAGCGGACTTAACACCTTTCCTTATATACTCTTTATCTTCTGGGGAGCGCTCAACTGCTCTCACAAACAAAATTAAATCAATGTCTTTTGCTGGTGAAATTGAATGCCCATTAGCCTTGCCACTTTCTCATCAAATAGCGTGTAAGTACACTCCTCTTCGCATTTTTGTATTCATGTTAATGCTTAAGATTTTTGTTCCAGAAATTTAACATCCTTGAAATATTTACTTTCCTGAATTAGTTTGATTGTTGAATTATTCTGTGAAATAATCGACTATATATGTTGTATATTAATTTTGTGTTTTATTTTGTTTTGGATTCTTAGTCTTTTGCACTATTTGAACAACTTCACATAATGAGACTTGCAAAACTTTATTTTATTCCATCCCAATTTCATATATATATATATATATATATATATATATATAATATATATATATATATATATATATATATATATGTCACGACCCAATTTATCAGGTCATGATGGCACCTAAAACCCCTCAGTAGGCGAACCATTTTCCGTAGTCCGGAACGATTAGTAATGGGTTACTACCTAACCAATACGCACAAAAAACAGAAATAAGTGGAAGCGGAATATAAAGATAGATAAAGCGGAAGCAAAAACCTGAATATATACGTAATGAAACTACACCAATCCCAAGATTTGGTATCGACAGTACAGAAGCTTCTAAATAGAATACAAGTGCTAGAAGTAACAAAATAATAAGTACAACTGTCTCCGAATATACAAAGAGTAACAGTACAACATATGAGATATGGTCAAGCTCCGGTCGTCAGGCGCTCACTCTAATCTCGAATAACCAAAAGTTGCACGAGTCTCCAACGCAATCAACGGCGAAAGCTCAACTAATATCTGCACCAGAAAGATGCAGAAGCATAGTATGAGCACCAATTGATAAGCAACGGATACCCAGTAGGCATCATCGGCCGATTGAGCGCATATAAGATATAAAAATGGTAAATAGCAAATAGCAAGAAAGCAGTCACTGAAGCAACAGAGAAAGCACAAGGAACTAGCACAGAGAATAGACAACCAAGAGTTATAAGCATACAATGCTAGCATGAAAGATGTACATAACACAGAAACACAGGTGAAAGAAGGAGGGACGCACCTGGAATCCTTGCAATAATAGTATAACCAAAGAAAGAAAGAATCATAAACATGGCGGTATACCGGTGACCTCAAGTAAAAAGGGAAAGAAGGAAAGAAATCCAACATAATCAACTAGAAGCCATAAAAGTAACGAAACATACTAAACACACCGACTTTAAGATAAGCATGAACCCGGATCCATCTCACAATTTACAACCTAGAATGGAATAACTAAACCACCAGAACCAGGAGTTCTACTCAGAATCAAGATAAGGAACAACGTACGGAAAATCACAACCGCTCAGGAGGACACACGATGGAGCCTCAAAGGTATAGGACTAGCTAGCCCCTCAATACCCAAACCCAAAACTCGAAGCCTCAATAGGCTAAAACTTACAAATTCACAAGAACCAAGGACCATAACTAGCTCTATGAAATGATAGGAGTAATGTAATCTACCTACAGTCCCAACGGCCGCCCATACAACCGAGGAACACAATTAAGTGAAAACAAATCCTCCGACCGCCCATACAACTGGAGCGTACACTGAACACACAGCAACCAAGGGTGGAATTTGAGTGAAATATGCATGATGATGTGATATGATGAATCTGTAACCAAGTGTGATCGCAGTGTTGTATGTTACCCCCTCCAGTGCCCCAAAGGTCCAATAAAGGTGGGATCCATGGAAGGATATCTCCCGAGTACCTCTCATACGCCGTACATCCCCTCCCTTCGATCACCGTTGGCCTATAGCACTTGGTCCAAAATGGTAGGGTCCATGGAGGTCTACTCATAGACCACATACTAACACGAAACTCAATATATCTCAACAGTCGGGATGTCATAGTACGTGCTCGAATTCGATCCAAGCCCAAATCAGTAGTCATGTGTCACGACCTAATTTCTCGGTCATGATGGCACCTACAACCCCCGGTAGGTGAACCAATCCCCATAGCCCAGAAACAGTTAGCAATGGGCTACTATTTAACAAATAAGGGAACAAGACGAAGAGAACAGATAAAAGGAATATAAATATATACATATGCGGAAACTAAACTAAACCCCAAGACCTGGTATCATAGTACAGAGCCAAACTACATACATGGAGTGCAAATAAACCAAAGCTATATATACAGATGTCTCTGAATGGTAATAGAGTACATGAAGCAAAAGATAAACTAAAGCTAAGCTCCGATCGCCAAGAGCTCACCCTCAGTCTGAAGTAGTCCCCGACAGATCTCCAAGCACGAATCACAGTGATCTAACGGCGATGGCCCATGCTAGTATCTGCACCCAAAGATGCAGGGGGTAGGGATGAGCACCAAATGCGAAGCATAAGGTACCCAGTAGGTATCATAGGCCGACTGGGCACATATAAGATAAAAGCGTAGTAATAGACAGAATAGAAGCAAGTAGTCACAGAAATCAACGAAAGGTACACAGGAACTAGCCCAGAGGGAAATCAACAGAACCACATATGAGGCTAGTAAGCAGAATATACACACCATAGGCACAGGCGAAAGTAAGGAATAACGCACCTGGGATCCTTGCAATAACAGTGTATACAAAATAAGTTTACGAAATGGACGGTATACCGGTAACCTCAACTGTAAGAGGAAGAGAGAAAGAGTAATGATAGGCATGCTCAGAGACATGAATCAAACTCAACTAATCATATCAATCTCAAATCCAGAAACAAACAGTCTAGCAGTAACCAATTTCATACTAAACCGCAACAGGGAACAATTCTGTAAGTAAATAGCAAAAGTCTACCTACAGCCCCCCGGCCGCCCATACAACCGAGGAACACAAACAAGTGAATACAAACCCTCCGGCATCCCATACTACCAGAGCGTACAATCAGCAAACAACAAACAAGGGTGGAGCCTCGAACAATGAATGATATGATGCATGAAGATCTCAAGTGCCATGGTATCTCTGTATGTACCTCCTCCGGCGCCGATCCGGCCCAGCAGGTAGGTTCCATGGAAGGACACTGCCCGTATACCTCTACTCCACAGTATACCCCTCCTCCGGCACACGCAGCCCGTAGCCCCTGGCCCGGATGGCAAGGTCCATGGAGGTCCCAGACCCCATACTAAAACTCAGTATCAGAACATGTCGTCCGGAAGCAAGTCCGGTATCAGGATGGAGCCCCAGTCTCGAATATGCAATGCCCAGACCCTGTCCAGGACTAAAGAAGTAGGAAAATGTCTCAAAAACCCCTCCAAGGGTGCCCGGGAATAACCGGGTCTAAACAGTAAAAAGTCATCTCGGGTGCTCGGTCCGACCGAGGCTAAAATCATCTCAAGTAGCAAGAAAACTCAACTAGCACTCCGGCCCTGCCGAGTCTAGCGTTAATCGTAAAACTGATGATTTAAAACATAATTTACTTTCTTTTACCCAAGAATACTCACAAGTCAAATCAAACCATTTCCAAATTAATTCCATTAAAAACGGGCCCCCGGGGCCATGCAAGGTTTAGAAAATAGTGCAGTAGGCCCGAAGCCAAAACCATAGTAAAACATGGATAAAACCTCTTTATATGCATGGAAATGGTATGATCACATACAATAGCTGCCCAACAACTCACAATCAACCTATCGACCCTGCACAGGCCCACAGCTACTCAGCAAGCATAACCAGCCTAGAAGGATAATTCTATGCCCGGGACTCGCGGACATTCCAAAATCTCACCTTCTATGTTCTAGAGTCAACAAGGCCTCACAGGACCACAAGGGTAAATTAAATATATCGGCAAATACTACAAGAAACGGAGGAACAAAAGAAGGCGGACATGAATAAAGCGGTCGAGGTCTGTGGTACCAACCTAATAAACCAACCCAAGGATGCCCATTAATACAATTTTATTCTATATATGCGGAGTCTAGGGAAAATAAACTGTAACCTACCTGTCGTCCGATGACAAGCTTGAACATCTCCGAAAATCCCCAACACAAAATCAAACTCGAACTCGGGCTTGAATAACTTGACGTAGATAATTAACTTTCCTTTTTATTCAACGTGCAAATATGCACCTCTATGCCTAATAGCTATATATCGTAGATATGTGGAGCAAAAGGAGTAAATGCTTGCTGAAGTTTTATCCAAGTTAAAGACATTTCTAAGAATTAAGAACAATTGATAATAACACTGCCAGCTCCAAATGCCACCACTCACTATTTAATGTTTGCTGGCCACTCCCTCCACCTACACGTGGAGTGGAGGTGGCAATTACAAGGCCACAAAACAATCTTCTTATCCCGTTATTTATATACTCGGGTATTGCGTAAGTTCATGGTATAATAAATATAATTTTTGAATATACCATAATTATTAGAAAATTATTTCGAATAAAACCTACTATGTTATAATAATAAATTTCAACATCACTAAATTTACTATCTCCGTTAAAATATTACAGTGTATAAAAACTTTATAAAATAAATACATATACAATTATATCGTAACAAAATATTTTTCATAAACCTTTAAAATATTTGAAAAGGCAATAATAATATAATTTTTACCAAATTCAACTTTTAAATAAAAATATTTTCAAATACACGCGCGATGCTAATAAAATTCTTAAGCCTAGGCTCGTAATTCACCAACGCACGATTTTGATACTCAAGAATTCTCTCGGGATCCTCCCTTATGTTTTATCACTGTTTCGGAACTGAAATGGCGTTTTAAAACGTGAAGTTGAGGCTTAAATCGAGTTCAACCCGACCCGGTTCGCGACCCGGTTCGTAACCCGTTTTCTGCCAGACAGTCCGCGGTAAAACAGTCATAACTTTTTACTCTGAGATCAGTTGGATGTGAGGTTTTGTGCGTTGGAAACTAGACTCGTAGACCTTCGATTTGGTATTTCGGGGGACTTCTAACTCTTTATATATTGGGAGAAAAGACCAGAGACATTTTACTCAAAGTTCAGAATATTTATTAAAGAACTTACGATAACTTTTGTCGATTTGCTTGACTTCAAAACTTATAATGCGACCAAACAAATGGGCCCGATACCAAAATACCGGTCCTGACGAGCCTTAAGTGGCTTGGGGCCGCTACAAACACGCTCTAACGGCACAAGGAAAACGTATTCGTGGAAATAACTGGAAGGGTCATTACATCATCCACTACTAAAAAGGACTTTCGTCCTCGAAAGTCAAGGTCAAGGGGGTACCTGGAGGCTAAAATAGCTGTGGATACTGATCCCGCATATCTCTCTCGGTCTCCCAGGTAGCCTCCTCGACTGGACGGTGCCTCCACTGAACCTTAACAACCGGGATCTCTCGAGACCTCAATCTCCTGACATCTCTGGCCAAAATAGCTGATGGCTCCTCAACAAAGGCTAAACCCTCCTCCAACTGAACTGAATCCCACGGCAACACATTGAGACTCATCATCTGGGACATACCGACGGAACATCGAAACATGAAATACAGGATGTATAGCTTGAAAACATCGGAGGCAAGGCTAGCTGATAGGCAACACTACCAACCCTCTGAAGAATCTCAAACGGCCCAATGTACCTGGAGCTAAGCTTGCCCCGCCTACCAAATCTCATCACGCCCTTCATGGGCGATACACGGAGAAACACCAAGTCACCGACGCTAAACTCCAAGGCACGAAGCCGACGATCAGCATAACCCTTCTGCCTGCTCTGAGCTGCCCGAAGTCTGTCCTGAATCACTCGGACTCGGTCTAAGGAATCTCGAAACAAATCTGTGCTCTGTGTCCCAACACTAAAACCATCAAACCAACCTACCGGTGATCTGCAACGCCTGCCATACAAAGCCTCAAAAGGTGCCATGCCGATACTCGAATGGAAGCGGTTATTATAAGCAAACTCTGCCAAGGGAACAAACTGATCCCAAGAACCTCCAAAGTCAAGCACACAGGCCCGAAGCATGTCCTCCAGAATCTGAATGGTCCCTCGATCGGACTGGCCCATCTGTCTGAGGGTGGAAAGCGGTACTAAGATGAACCTCTGTACCCAAAATCTCACTGAA